>JAWDGP010000260.1:352500-427500 GCA_033675545.1 Elysia crispata
GGGGCGGGGGGGGGGGGGGGTGTTTAAAAAAAAAGGATTAGGTTTTTATAGAGAGTAACGTGGCGAAGCCTTTGTCTTTGCGGATGTTTACGGGAAAGGGAAGAGAAAGCAGTCTATGAAAGTCCTCCATTATGGAGAATGATTAAGCTGGTCCATGGTAAACATTGAAAAAACTCTCGCTATTGTAGTCGCGCCCACTCACCATCTGCTGTTTCTTTATAATCTGGGAATATCTTTTCTCATCTATAACATAACAAATACCAAGATATTTTTCATGATGTGACTTGTAGTGATAAGAATCATAGGAAGTTTTTATTTTTCGGTTTGCTTATTTCTCTTTTCTTGTTTTGTAACCGAACACGCTTATTATTTGGCCTGTCAAAGTGAATAATCATAATCTATCATACATAAACGCTTTGCAAGTACGTGTCATGGTTGATGAATTTGCTGCTTTTTTTTTTTTTTACAGTTCTGCTATTGGGTTTCTTTGATCTCCCATTAAATGTTGCTTTTACAGCTGCATGTTCCTTCATGAGGCTCAGTGAACTCTGTCAATCTGTTCTTAAATCGCTCTTCAGTAATAATATAAATGATTTATCTAATTATGTGACTCTGTGTTTGGCAGAAATATAGAATGACATTTTACAGGCTCGTTTTGCAATTTATTGTTAAAATTCAGGTTGAAAAGGGATTGAAAGCCAGACCATGTTTAAAAATCTATTACTCTCGCCCTAAAACAAGTTCATTTTCGCCCAGGAGTTTAGCTTTAAATCTCTTTAAGTTTCATCACGTCGATTGGATAAATCTGTGTAATTATCATCCCATTTATAGTAGTACTCTGTTAAAAAATTTTGATAAACACTCTTTTACTTTCATCAACATTGAAGAAGTCCGTTCAAGGTACAATTTTCAGCGAGTAAGTTATGGCCATTGTAATCTAGGAAGCCAAAGATCTTTTATTAATTTTTTTTAAAGCTTATCTGAAAATAAGCACGACCAGATACTGCAGGATTTTTTTAAAAAAAGGAAGGAGACTATGTGGCAACGTAATGGTTAAGGTTGGAAAAGTTGTGTGTTGTGTGAGAATGGGACGAGCTGACAGCAGAGTGTTCCGAAATAGAGTGGCGGAAAAGTCTTGAACTCCATTTTAAATTTTTTTTTCGGAAAAGTGTGTGTATGTAATGGGGGGGAGTGTTCATGTTCTTGTAGTTATTAGTATGGAGATGAAATAGGTATAAAAGAAAATGTCCTGAAAGTACATAATTTAAGTTTAATGTAATTCGCTCGACGCCTTTAAGATTTATGGTCGTACAAATCTACTTTCTGATACAGTAATAGTAGATTTTTTCGTTCTTTTGAGCCAGTAACATAAGGTTATTCAAATCCTTTTTCACCTAATTACTGCTTTGCACATATCAAAAGTTCACACTGCAGAAACAGAATTATACAGAGAATACACCTAATTTTGAGCGACGAAAAACGAATAAATAGCGCGTGAATGTTATCTCAATCAATTTTGAGCTCGCCTGAGTAACAATCACAGGTTTAGTTCCGCTTCGACAATAAAGGAACAGGATATTCAATTGAAATCAGCCTTCTAAAAGATGGTTATCTTGCTGTTTATAAAAGAAATAACTTTCGGTTCAAATATTTAGACTAGTGTAAGTTACTGCCAGAAGACTGAATTCCGTAAATAACTCTGCATGGTCGTGCAACCCGTTCAGTTTCGAGACAATTCTTATGGTCGGCAGTATTAATTCATAATTGTTTCCTCTGTCCAATATCCTCTCAAAATACTCTAACGAAATGTTTTTCCATGTATTCGTTTATTTTTTCCCTCTTAGTTTGTGACTATTCATTTTCCACCCACAAAGCTAAAGCTAGTAAAATATTAGCACTACAGTATCCTCATTCAGACTTTCTGACGTTAAAACATTGTAGACCTTTTAGAATTAATGCCTGCACTTCACATTACATTCCCCACCTGTCTGTCTAGATCTACCATGTTCTAGTACACTGAGATCGAACCTTCGGTGACCTGCTTCACTGAGCGCCTGGCGATGTTTTGCTTCGCACCTCTAGGATTATCATTATCAGCGCCAAATATTTATGAAAACCTCTTCAACATCGGGGGAAAAACATGGAGCAACACTTGTCTAGTTAATGGTTACTATCTACACGCTTACAACCCCATACACTCAGATAACGTTACTCAATACATCACCTCGACTTTTTGCTTCGCACCTCTAGGATTATCAACATCAGCGCCAAATATTTATGAAAACCGCTTCAACATCGGGGGAAAACGGGGAGCAACACTTGTCTAGTTAATGGTTACTATCTACACGCTTACAACCCCATACACTCAGATAACGTTACTCAATACATCACCTCGACTTTTTCTTTATCTATTATTATCTTTTGTAACTGTTTTTTTTTTACTTTTTTTTTGTTCCTTTTCTTTTGTTGTTTTGTTGTTTGTTCTTGAAATTGATATAGTGATATCAAGATGGAACGATAGCAGTCAGTTGTGCTAAGCTTTTGCGTTTTTGAGTAAGAAAATATGCTATTAAAACTCGATCCTTGTGTAAATGAAACATATCTCTCTCTCTCTCTCTCTCTCTCTCTCTCTCTCTCTCTCTCTCTCTCTCTCTCTCTCTCTCTCTCTCTCTCTCTCTCCTTCTCTCCTCTCCCTGTCTTTATCTATCTGTATCACTCTCTCTGCAATTTGTCTCTTCTACCCTCTCCATCCTTCATTCAATGTAATGAAATTCGAGTTGCAGGGCATGAATTGTTAGGCTTTGACCGTGGCATTGCCTGGGGCGAGATGTCAGAGGCATCAGCATGTTTTCCTGCTATATGTCAGCTATATCCAATCCAACCAATGTTATCTTGCTCTTAACTGCTCTCACAATCCATGTTCTTTGCGTTATATTTTGTGCGCCATATGTGATATATAATAACGTTGCTTTCACTAAGCCTGACCCCATCTTATTACATTCTATTGTCAGACGATATGGTGCAAACCCATTTTTGAAGATCTAATGACAATTTTTTTTATGGAACTCGTAACATGTCTGGTTTTTATACGTGCATGCTCGACATGTAATTGTCCGTTGCAGTTATTAGACATATGTGATTATCAGTTTCTTATATGTCATAAATCTTTTAAATTTTAAATTATCTGGTTTGTTTGTGTCAAATCAGATCCTTATCATTAGTTCAATTTCAGTTTTAAAATCCAGATTCTTCTAGATAACATGCAAAAACAGCAGGAGTATACGACGTTCATTGTAATTTCTTATGACTCCGTAATGATACGTCCATAAAATAAATTAAAATTAATTGTAGTATATTTATTTAACTACTTGCCATGTCCATTTATCTCTTGAAATAAGTGTTGGTATATAAGTCGCTAATAGTCATTCAGGAAAAGACATCAACTTACGGTTCTTAAAACAAGCTAAAATTTCAGAATATGGTGTGATTGCGCATAAATATAAGTTTTTATTTTATTTATTATATGTGCAGGTAGCAAATAGTGGTGATAGTCGAAGTAAAAGTAGTGCAAATAATAGAAGTATTGGTAATAGTAGTAGTAGTAGTAGTAGTAGTAGTAGTAGTAGTAGTAGTAGTAGTAGTAGTAGTAGTAGTAGTAGTAGTAGTAGTAGTAGTACTAGAAGGAGTAGTAGTAATAGTACTAGAAGGAGTAGTAGTAATAGTAGTAGTCGTAGTAGTAGTAGTAGTAATAGTAGTAGTAGTAGTAGTAGTAGTAGTAGTAGTAGTAGTAGTAGTAGTAGTAGTAGTAGTAGTAGTAGTAGTAGTAGTAGTAGTAGTAGTAGTAGTAGTAGTAGTAGTAGTAGTAGTAGTAGTAGCAGTAGTAGTAGTAGTAGTAGTAGTAGCAGTAGTAGTAGTAGTAGTAGTAGTAGTAGTAGTAGTAGTAGTAGTAGTAGTAGTAGTAGTAGTAGTAGTAGTAGTAGTAGTAGTAGTAGTAGTAGTAGTAGCAGTAGTAGCAGTAGTAGCAGCAGTAGCAGCAGCAGCAGCAGTGGTAGTAGTACTAGTAGCAGCAACAGAAGTAACTATTCCTTCTCTTTACGTCTCCATCTTTCCCTATACAGGAACACAATTCTCTCTCCCCCCCCTCTCTATCTCTCTCTTTCTTTTTTTCTCAATCGCTCTTTTCATAACCTCTCACTCTTTATACATTTTTTTATTTTCTTCTAAACAGTAATCAAGCCAATTGCTTGTTAGGTGATATCTCGGAATAGAGCTCACTTCCACAGCACGCTAGATTTCATAGAAACATTCTCTATTACTTTCTTTTAGATTTTACTTCAATTAATCCCACACAGCTTCATGATCTCGTTGAAGACCTGTAGTCCTGTAACTACTCTGTAGGAATTATGTTGGTGGTCACAGGGGATTCATAGTTTCACGTCATAAGGTCAAAAAAACTAGGCTAGCTCTTAGATTAAGAAAGACTGAACTGTGTGCTTGCTATTAATTAATACATAAAGCGTGTTAAAAGGATGTTCCTATCCAAGTGATTCCAAATTTTACGACGCAGTTTGCATTACTACATGACGCAGGTCTAACAAACATGATAGCTTCCTCTAACGATATTTGAAATGAGAGTGTCAGATATCACCGACTCCGAACGCACTTGAGAGAAGATGAAAAAGTTGAATGCCCTCAAATAAATTATTTCCTGAGCCGGCATAACACAGACTTGTGGGAAATTTAAAGCGAGCTCACAGCCAAGCACCAGGCTGAGAATAACTAGAGATACAGATTATAACAGGGATTAAAAGTGTACATTTGGATGGACAGCATCCTTTGGCTTAATACATCATCACAGGATAGGAGTGAGAGAGAGGTAAGATGATAAATTGTGTACAGCCCACGGATAACTTATCCCTTCTTACAACTTTGAAACAGTTGACTGCCTAATGGAAAAAGGTTTCAACATTGCAGATTGCCATAAGCAAAGAATTTTCATCGGAGGCCACAAGGAACACTGAATAAGATGACGGTGATTCATCTAAAATCTTATTTTGATTAGAGTTTATTATTCCGTGCTTTACTAAATCCCGAGGATTTCAGTGATTCAAACCATTCTTATTAATCCCTTCTATTATCCTTTGTTTCTTTTAAAACAGCCCTCCTCACAAACGTTTGGTTTTGTCTGTGAGGGAGGAAGTTTTTTCAGGATCTACTTTTAAAGTCTCTCCTTTGTCTTGCGAGCTGTTTCTGTAGGAAACGTGCGAATATGAAACAATTCTGTTTTATTACTTGGAAACCGATGTCGCGCGATGTTTAACCTCCTAAAACCTTGTTCGCGTTAGCTCTGATTACTAAGATAACCCCGGTATTATGAGTTGCCTATAATGATAGTCATTAAGCACCACGTCAGCGCGATTACGTTTTAAAACCTTACACAGGGAGGAAATTCTTAGTACTTTTTCACCACTTTTCTCTTTCGAATTTTCTTCCTTCCAGCTAAATAAGAGAGGACTGAAGCTTAATATATGCTGGTCTCCGAAGCAAGGGACAATACCGAGAATTTTGAATAACCTATATCTGGCACTAAAGTAAGTAATATAATCTGTCTGATCAACGCAGAGTCATGGCGGTGACATTAAACTTTATGTACTGAAATTTGACCTGAAAAAATTGCTCAGTTGACATTAGCATGCACTTCTCAAAATGAAAAATGCGCAAATATAAAATTGTATCTCCGTCAAGCCATAAAAGTTATAAAAAAGGGGGTTTATGCATTTGTAATACATTATAAGCACCTATTTTTTTTAATAGGACTGCTTCGTACAGAGCAAGAACAGAGCTATAATGATCATACTATCATACAGCCATTTAATTAAATGTCAGTGATAATAGTGTATATTGCCTTACATAAATAGGTGTAAAGTCAGACACGTAGGCAACTCTCCGCGGTCATACTATATCACGCCCAAGGTTCATAGTAAAAGAGTAAATCTTAATCAATATGTTGTTGTTTTTTATTGGCTATTTTACTTCAATAGAAAGAAAACCAGTTAACCAAGGGTTTTAATGCAGGCATAAATTATGATAATTGTGTAAAGAGTTCCAGCTTTGTTCACCTGTGCCGTATGTCGAGAATCCATAATGTTACCGAATCTACGGAATGTGGGCACAATGTTGCCTGGACCGTTTTGGCTTAGGTCTGGATTCCACCAAACACATAAATCTACTATTTTATGCCCTCCAATCCTTTGCATTTGAATAATGTATCTCTGGAAAGCAATTTGGTTGCGCTACATCTTTCTCAGCACCTAACAACCAACACTGTGCTTGTTCTGGTTGATGAATAATCCTTGAAGCACTGGTTTTCATCAATCTGCAGAGCATTTTCGTGTTTGAATTATCTTAAAATCTTCATTGTTGTTTGTCCTCACTTGAGTTTAGTACCTTATTATAAGGAATCACTTTTGGTTCATAGTAATCTTTAATGCATAGTTTATTTTCCCTCTACGAGTTTTGCCACAACAGAATTCAGTCCAGCCTATTTTATTAAATGAATGGATCTTCTATCTTTGATCGTACAGCAACATTTTATGATCTTATAACATTGTTTGGTTTATTTCATAGGGTTTATGTATTTGTGATAAATTTTATTCTGATGAACTGTTACAAAAAGGCTAAATCAAATAATTGTTTACGAAGCCTCTCATTTTGTAAATTAACAATTCAATTAAGTTTTTACACACATGACATTCAAAAGACTTCCTCCAATTAATACAAGTATTAGAAATCCTCATGTCAGGAAATTTTATTATGGACTGCAAATCTTAGCCCAGATGTTTTTGACACATTGTGATTAAAAAAAAAAAAAGAACCTGACAAGAAAACGTAAACGCCTACGCGGTTAATGGTAAACATGTTGGCATTTTGGAATTTCAGTCCTGGTTTTTTAATTGATTATCGTTCGAATTGTTTACTTAAAATACACCCTGTGAAGGCTTCTCAATATTTGAATTTCTATAATTGGTTCAGGCAAAGATAAAGGTACTTCTATTTTTGTATTTTTTGTGTGTGTGTCCTTACGTGGTTGAGAAATGGCAGGATTTCAACCTCAGCAATCTTGTACAGCTAAACAAAAATGCGACACAGTATTTAAATGAAAATAAAATCCTTACAATTTCAAAATCTTAGGCTTCAGATTCATCACCTGCAGAAGACCGATCTAAGGTAGTCAGGAAAGAAAGTTATAGCCACAGAAGAAATATTAGATCTATATCCGATATCTAACAGAACACTCACACACACAAAAAAACAACAAACCAAAAAAAAAAAAAAAGAAGCGAAGACGTACTCACAAGGAAAATAAAAAAGAAAGCAGTAACATAAATTTAAAAAAAAAACAACAGCAACAAAAGCACAGTGGGCGTCGGAGACACTGAGATCCTGGCTACATCTGGCATTGTTTCCGAAAGTGATGGATGATTAGACGGCGCCTTTTATGTGTAATGGTGTCTTGAGGGTGCTTTCTTCCTGCTGCAGTATTAACTTCTCTCAACTGCATCTTTACACAGACACAGCCTATGGTTTCAACATAATTAGACAGATAAACATGACTACCTTGATATTTCTATTTTGTCCAAGAACCATTACGTGGTCAGCATGTGAAAAATCTTATGATAGTTAAAATAGCTAACAAAACCAGGGGGCTGTAGGAATTGATGTCAGGCTTAGTTTTCCTACGTTCGCCTCCACTCTCTCTCTCTCTCTCTCTCTCTCTCTCTCTCTCTCTCTCTCTCTCTCTCTCTCTCTCTCTCTCTCTCTCTCTCTCTCTCTCTCTCTCTCTCTCTCTCTCTCTCTCTCTCTCTTTCTTTTCCTGTTTATGTCTCTCTTCTTCGCTCTTTCTATCTCTCTCTATTTCTCAACCTATGTATATCTGTAACTCTGTCTGTCTGTCTGTCTGTCTGTCTGTCTCTCTTTATATCTATCTATCTATCTATCTATCTATCTATCTATCTATCTATCTATCTATCTATCTATCTATCTATCTATCTCTCTTTCTATCTCTATGCTCTGCCGATTTCAGCTTCCCTTATTTTTAACTTTTACGTGGGAAATGAATGTTTTGTCCTTTTTTTCTTTTACATCTTACTTGTAATTATTTATAGATTTAGCCAGTTATTTAAGAAGCTGTATTTTTTTCCATTATTAATGTTTGAACTTTTGATGTGCGCACAAGGAAGACAAAAGCGTAAAAGTAAAACTACCCAAACCCCTCATTTTTTCGCTTATTTACTCTATCCATTCAAAACCAACAGAGTGTGATAAAACCATTTTGTCCAAGTGATCATTTCCTTTGAGAAATGACTACTCTCTGTATAACTATCGTATGGTGGTTAAATACAACACGCTTGTAGCGTTTATTATAATAACCTTGTAGTACGGAAATAAGCTGCGAAATTATCACTCTTTCGGAACTAAGCATAACAGTGTTTTGTGATGACCAAAGACAGTCTGACAGATGTTCAGGTGACAAATATTAATTGGAAATCAACAACTTCCTGACTGGCCGAGTAACTTAACTGAGCCGACTTTGTGTGCGTTGTGCGGACCAAAACAGCAAATCTGGCAAAGAAAGGGTTTTGGTTGTGGACAGTCTTGCATCTCTCAACGAATTATCTTCCTCTTGGCCACAGACTCTTCACTTTTTCTTTCAAAAATTAATTTTGTTTTAATTTTTAAAAGAAAAGGTGAAGGGTTTGTGGCCAAGAGGAAGATAATTCGTTGAGAGATGCAAGACTGTCCACGAGGCCATTAACAATAATTAAATGTAAGTCACGTTTGATAACTTTATTGTTAAAACTTCCCATGAAACTACAAAATATCTAAATTCTACAAAACATGCATGGAGTAAAGGTCTCTAAGTCTATTTCTGGTCCGGGCAACCCACTCAATAGGGACTATATATATATATATATATATATATATATATATATATATAAAAGTATATGTAGCGGCTTGTAATTATTTCCGTTTACGGCCGATTGAAATTATTATAGTCTTAACTCGAGAATGTTGCTGATATTCTTATTGACATATGCCACAGAATGATGATTTTGTTTCCTATGGAAAGACAAAATTTGATAATTTATATTTAATACTAAATGCGATTTTTAGATTTTAAAACAAAACAAAAAACAAAAACAAAAACAAACAAACAAACACCACCACAACATCCTTAAGTGTTTTTTCTGAAATCCACTTTTGTCGACATCTCCCCGCCCGCTGATTTTAATCGGCACAAAAGTGGAAAAACGGTCAGACAACCTTGACGGAGCACAGAGAGAACAATTTCTTTGCCAGATTTGCTGTTTTGGTCCGCACAACGAAAACTACTGGCTCTATAATTGAGGTAGCGGGCTAAAAATAATATGAGGTTGAAAGTTTTTTAATTAAATACGATAATAATGTGTGTTAATATGGACATGAGACACCAAAGTTCTTGAACGTTTCTGCCAAGAAACAAGCTCAAATTTAAATCTATCCTCGTACAGTATAAAAAGAGCTTTTCTGCATACCGCATGGTTTATTTTATTGCATGTATTACTGACCAAAAAAAAAAAGTTCATTCATTCTGTTTCACTCACTCAAGACTTCTACAATCTGTGGATCTTATGTTTATGCGGCAGTGGTCAGACCTCGTGTGGGTCAAAGGTCACCTCATACAGGAGTTTGTAGGACCGCTAGGTCTTCGCGTGGGAAGTCGAGCAAGATTTGACCTGGTCAATTTAAAGACAGCCCACTAGATTAAGTCGGTCCACCCTCAGCTGGTGCTTTTAAAATTTACGCAAATTCAACATTCCACTCCATATGCGGGACCAAGATTAGATTGGCTGTATCTCAAGTAGTTGTGAAAGCTGGCGCAGATATGACGCGCCAACTTTCAGTATTTTCTGTGGTTGGGAAAATCTGCAAGCTTGGCAAAGATAAGGAACGCAATCTCGTCTACTAAAGATTGCGTTGAACCTATATCAGCATTGAAGCGAAATTATGGTGTAACTTCATCAGTCCACTAAGCTTACATACACACCGCTCATACTATACATAGGCATGTACATGAAAAGATTTTGATAAAGCGCACAGAACAATGGGTGCGGTTATGGGCTACCTCTGTAATGATTTTTCACGTTACACCGGTTTCTTCTTTAACTTGTTCTGACCACCCTTGAAAATTTAATTCGGTGGTCATTTAGTTTGAAAGCGAATCGGAATATGAAATATCTGTAATCTAAGGTCTATGCAAGATGAAATTCTTCTTATTGCCAGATATTCTATGGCCGGTTCCCCAACTTCCTACTACAGTATTGTGCAAACATGCGCATGTCTGTTCAGATATAATGGTATAATTTTATCTGTAATATTTGAGTTTTTTATACTGTAACTATTGACTCGATTGCTTCCTCTGCTTTAGTTACACGTTTTGTACTACAGCCTTATAAAAACCGCATTTTACGGAAGTTCTCTTTCTCAGGGAAATTTGCTCAAATGCATTAGAACTAACCGTCATACCCCTTCATGTTTAAACTTCACAATTCATACTTTTCATGCAATAATTTTTGTACTAATGGCGCGCACGAAGAACATCGTAATTATGGTTTCATGTTCCCGATATATTTATAATTTGGACATATAAAATGCAAAACGGTCAAACACAACAAACAAAAATATAAATAAAAAAGTTTATATTGACTGACAATTTGTAAACTCTGTGGGCCGAAATAGTATTTCGCAGCAGTGAAAAATATTACGTGTGTTTATTCTTGTTGGATCTTAACAAACTAATATAGGACAAACAAGGCGACGAGGCGTCATCACTTTCCTCTGCTGAAATGCAATGATGATCAGGGTTTTTCTCTTTAATCTGGCACTAGGGCATTTTAAGGGGCTAGGGTTTTTTTGTCACTTTGAGAGCAGTTTAAGCAGTAAGGTTTTATGACGTTTAATTTGTCGGAGGACAATTAAGTATGTAAGATTTAATAACCTTTGATCCGCCAGTGTACAATTCTAGGTCAGGCCCTATAACCTTTCACCCCCTCTCCAAGGACAGTTATAGGGGTTAGGGTTCATGAACTTAGATTTGCCAGAGGACAATTAGAAAGCCTAGGTTTTGTAACTTTAAATCCGTCCTTGGAAAATTTATCTTATTGGACAAAAAAAAGGTTAAAGAATACTAATTCTCCAGATATTTGATGCATCTCTATTATTTTCAGTCTAATAATTCTGACCCCTTTCAAGCAGTAGAATGATGTGTCCACCTCCCTAAGAAAACATCATAAAAGTTTATTTTGAATTAGATCCTCTATTTGTGATTGTGAACCGCAGCAGGCAGTCGAACCGCTATATTCTTTTATTAGCAATGCAATGTTTACTATCCCCACCAGGAGGTGTAGATAATCTGCGCAATGCATTTTGGGAAATAAACCCGTTCCTCGTTTCTCCCTCGCTTGGTTTACAGTCATCAGCTGGCCTGGTCTGTCAGCTTGATGTTGCAGTAATGGAGATGTGTCGCTCATACAAAGCGGCTGAAGAAGGCTGTGATAGGTCTTAATAGCCTCCAGTCTTCCCAATTATTCATCGCAGGAGTCAGTTATGAGCCATCACGTCACCTAAGATTAGTGGCGCGATCTGGCCAGACAGGAAAAAAAAAGATACCGAGCATTAAGGACGGGCCTGAAGGGGTCGGGATGTCATTGTCTTGTCTCACCTCTAGTTTATTCGCAGGAAATAGTTCCTGTAAATGGAGTTGTAAGTTCGCCGGTCGTGGTGCAGATAGATAGAAAGATAGCATTAGTTAGAGCTGAGAAGGGGAACGGATGGGGAGAAAATGTGGCGAATAATTTTGGTGGTGGCTGACCTCTCTGTCTCTGTCTCTGTCTCTGTCTGTTTATCTGTCTGTCTGTCTGTTTGTTTCCCCCCCCCACCCTCCCCCCCCTCTCTCTCTCTCTCTCTCTCTCTCTCTCTCTCTCTCTCTCTCTCTCTCTCTCTCTCTCTCTCTCTCTCTCTCTCCCTCTCCCTCCCTCCCTCCCTCTGCTCTTGTTATAAACCTTGCGAGCACCAATTTCTGATTATTTCTCTTTTAGGAAAGAACAAAGATTTAAAAAAAATGTTTCCTGGTTCTTTCAAAGTTAAAGTTTGACAGATGGTGTTCCTGCAAACAGCTGAAACTGCTAATTTTTTCTAACAATTTAAATATGAGTGTATACATGATTAAATATCAGTGGTATACAGTTAGTAAATACTAGACATTTTTGCACACCTGAAAAATACGCTTGCATTACCTGCTGTCTTACATACTGTATAAAATAATTCGAGACTTATGGCCAAGTAAAATTCACACTGTGTTCAATTTGCATCATTTTTTTAAATTGCAATCAAGAGGATGCTCTATGGTTGCAAAAATAGCGAAAAATAAGGAAGCAGACCACTGGAATAATTAAAGTTTAAGTTTTAGGTAATGGATAGCAGTATTTAGGAATACACTGTTAATGAAAAAAGGAAAGATCGAGAAAATGTTTTCTCTTGTAGGATTTGAACCTTCGACACATATTTTTTTTTCTTTTTTGGCCTTTCAATTTTTATATTATATTATGTTCCAGGAAAGCCAAGTTTCGGTCGCGACGTTGCCAATAATCACTCTACCTTAAAACTTCAAAGTTTGTAGAATATGTTTGTAATATCTGAATGCGGAATGATTCATAATTACTACAGTGTAGCTTGTCAATACTCATTTTGATTGTTTCGCCAATTTATTGCGACTTGTATGGAATTAATGTGTAATCTGGGCTATTGAGTTTGACTGGCAAAACGACGACTTAGAGTTTGTTTTGGAAATAAAAATAATAGACCTCAATCCATATAATTCTCATGAGCACAGACAATAGAATTTCACAAAAAGTTTGCGAACGCACTAAGTCAGTGTTCAGAAGTGCGCAAATTGAAGTCATATATAAAAAAAATCATATGAAAAAAAAGATTTTTTAGAAGTATTATCGACATCTTTTAATGCTTCTATGCTGTTCAGATTTCATCATCCCCTGGCATAATTTTCCGAGCAATAGCATCAAAATAGACCTAGAATTTAGGTACATCCGTTTTGTACTTGCCTCCTATCCTATTGCTTTTCGACTGTTTTTTTCTTTTTTTTCTTTACTTATAAGCAATTTTAAGTACTTGCCTAATTTCTCTATATTGTCGTTAAGGTTGCAGAGCGCAACAGAATATGAAAATAACAGATCTTAAGTAATCGCGTATTTATTTCAATTTTGAGTGTGAGGAATATAACGAAACGCTTTTCTCACCAATCTTATTCTACTTTCGTCGAGAATAATAGTTTTCCGCTGTATTACAAACATATTTCGCTCTTTTTGCAAGCAATCCATAGTCTCTAAAACCTTCATTGTTGCTTGAAAGTACTGACCATTTGTATATTTATATCACAGCTCATTTAAGTAAGAAAAATTAACCTTAATAATACATACATACTTACGATTTAAGGCATAGATTAGCCTTATACGGGCCATGATATGAGTCCGTGTCTAGTCATAATTATCCTGTAATGCCATATGTTCTATAAGTTTGCGCAAATTGAAATAGGTTTTCAGAAGACTTTAAAAAGACTTGTAGAAAAAACAGAAAACAAAAAAAATAATAAAAATTAGGTATAATCGTGTCTTTATAGAAAGTTAAATCTACCTGTTTACTCATCATGTTAGGCTAACGCTGATGATAAAACGGAGCGGTTTCTGTCTTGCTGAGGTCATTATTTCCTTTACCAAATTTATGGTCTCGATGACCTTAGAGACACTTCGTCTTTGATGCTGATTAAGTGACAATGAAGGAAAGCGAAAATCCACCTCACCAGGGCTCCTATCTCCTAAAGACTCCCATTTAAAAGGAGTTTTTGCGGCAGCAAACGACGAAGTTAATGCTTGCCCTGTCGATGTTGGAAGTGATTGATATTTACCGTGACACTGATTACCAAGAACACGCTGATTATTCTGCTCCTAAGCTGTCCTGGCGTGTTAGGCAGACAGTAGGGCTACGTCTTTCGTCCTTTACTTTGGCTTTATTTTCCCTAAGCAGCTTTAGGACAGAGAGAGATAAGAATTAAAAACATTAGAAACGATTCTAGTACTTGAATCGGCATCTTGGTCGTACCAGACTCATTGACACTTCTTGAAACTAACAATACATTTATTTAATTATTCCATGTTTAATCTTGAATGAGTAAAGGTGGTGTATGCCCTGCAGGGCTGAGGATTCGATCATAACACTCGACTTTTCTTACTCTTTCACATCTCTCGGCCTATCTGTTGGTCTTGCGTTAAGTCTAGTTTTGTGCTTGCCTCTTCTGGAACAGAAAGAGTCATACTTAACAACTTTACCGCATACATGAGCTCATTACAGAGTCGTGAATTTTACATTACACATGGCCTGGTTTGAACCAAATACGGTCAATCACTTCATCAATGTGTGGCATCTTGGATCGGTACTTCATCCACTTAGAGAGAGAGAGAGAGAGAGAGAGAGAGAGAGAGAGAGAGAGAGAGACAGAGACAGAGACAGAGACAGAGACAGAGACAGAGACAGAGAGAGACAGAGAGACAGAGACAGACAGACAGACACAGAATTTCAGTATAAGCTGAACCATTATGGTATCGGGTATAAATATTAAAGTTTAAAGTCCAGACTTAACCATGGTGTGAACATCAATGATGATAAGCAACAGTCATGAGATAAAGGTATAGTAGAGAAGCTATATTAAGTAATATTACAATAATGCAATGAAAAAAAAAATTCATGCGTAATCATGTATAACGTGTTTAGGTATATATTTAGCATTAAGGATGAATGTGAGAGTACAATTATTACAATTTTATCGATAAACTTACTGACTCTAAGTTGCATGCAGCACAGTTTAATGAACTAGAAGAAAATTCCAGTTTTGTGTACGATCAGTATACTTGAAAGTTTGTCTTTGAATGATTGTTTGTTTTGTATTCCTGCTCGATCAAATAAATCTAAGTTAAGGTGATCTCAGTGAATGAATCAGGTGTTGTTAATATTAACAATCAAATCAACTTCTTTTGATGTGCAGAAAAAGGCAGGTATGTTGCATGAGGGAAGATACATTAGTGTTTAGGAGAGAAGGATTTAAAATCGGAATTGAGTTCAAACTTGAGCCATCCGAACGGACTCACTCGAGGTTGAGTGCGGTACTTGGACTTGTCTCCTCAGTCCTATATGAAGCCATTTATTTCAAATTGACTTCCATGCATTTTAAGCGTTCAATGTCTGAAAATGTTTGTAAAGGTATGTAAGCAGTTGTGTTGATCACTTCTCTTTTTATCAAATCATAGATCCAGTGTCTTTCGTAGATTGTGACAATTATTATCCTTGCTTTCAACCATAACTTTTGCACAGGAAAGTTTCAAACTTCTGATCATCTCTCTCTCTCTCTCTCTCTCTCTCTCTCTCTCTCTCTCTCTCTCTCTCTCTCTCTCTCTCTCTCTCTCTCTCTCTCTCTCTCTCTATCTCTATCTCTCTCACTTATCGCTTTTTCTTTGTCCCCCCCCCCCCTTCTCTCTCTATCTCTCTCTCTTTCTATCTCTTTTTGTCTCTCTCTTTCTCTCTCTCTCACTTATCTCTTTTTCTTTGTCTCTCTCTCTCTCTCTCTCCCTACCTTTCTCTCTCAAAGTCTATCTCTGTCTCTCTGTTTGGCTCTCTCTCTCTCTCTCTCTCTCTCTCTCTCTCTCTCTCTCTCTCTCTCTCTCTCTCTCTCTTCTTTTCTCTTTCTATTTTTCCCATTTTGTGTCCTCGGCCTCCTCACCGGTTTGACTATGTATAATGATAGCAATTTGTCAATTTGGTAAATATGCTATACCCTCAGACGTGTCGTAAGCACGTTTTATGGCTATGCATGTTTTATATAAGTTGTTAGTAATGAGCGAATAGGAATTGAGTTCGTGTGGTCAACAAATGATTTTGATGCTCCTGGCAAAATGTTGTCGTCAGTACTATAAAGGAATAGACGGACCCTTTGAGGCGCCCATTCAGCACAAGTGACAATAGTTTTGATTTACAACTTAACAATATCATAGATCGACAATGCAGATATGACACGAAAAGTCTTCGCGTTCATTGTTAAGTATTGTATTAAAAGATTGGGACACACATTTTTATTTTATTCACTGATCTCAATCAGGAAAAATTCTTTAGGTAAATGTCTTTTTTTTTTTTTTAATTTTTATTTATTTATTTTTTTAAACTCATTTTCTTTAGTGGGTTATGATTTAGGGAAAATGGATATTTAAATTTTCTAAAACAATCGTTGTCAGTAGAGTTAGGGTATAGATTTAGATTCAGATCTAACAAATATTTCGGCAGGCATATTTTTTCTAATAGCCTACTTCTTGTTAGATAGGCCTAATAACGCGCAAAGTTTAGTGTGCCATTCATTCATTTTGTCACGCAATGCACCATGTTGTGTGGCGCTCAGCTGCGTAAGTGTCCCCCCATTTAGATCTAGTGCCCATTGCGTCTTACATTTCTACTTCCTCGCGGCTCGTATCAACGTTAATTAAGTTCACTGCCCTGTGGCCTGAGCGAGAACTGCGCTTATGTGCTTAATACACCACGATTTAAGAAGACTAGTGATATGGCTGGAGAAAGAAAGAGCGAGAAAGGGAGGGCGAAGGGGGAGAGTGAGAAGGATGAATAAATAGAAATGTGTGTGTGGGAGAATTGTGAGAGGGAGAGATCGAGTCAGAGAGTCAGCGAGAGAGAGAGAGAGAGAGAGAGAGAGAGAGAGAGAGAGAGAGAGAGAGAGAGAGAGAGAGAGAGAGAGAGATTTTTTTTTCCTGCAGGTGACCTATGACCCCTATCATCATGCAACGCACGGAGTAATGGTCTGAGATTTATGTAACCCTTTTTTGTCAGTCCAACTCCCTTTGTTTCCTCTTGGTTTTTCCTGCGCGACAGATGCCCATGTTGTTTTCTAATTAGCGCGAGGTTTGAGTGGCGGTGAAGGTCAGAGCTGCATGTCTAGGATCTGTTTTTGAAATAAATTTTCACTGATTTATGCAATAATATTGTATTATGTATGTTTTGATAACAAGGAACTGATATCACCAAATAATGTGCTTTCCCTATCATAATATGAGAGTAATTTTTTTTGTTATGATATACATTTTCTTGATGTTATGATATAACTTTTTTTGATGTTATGATATACCTTTTCTTGATGTTATGATATACTTTTTCTTGATGTTTTGATCAAAGGGAAGGTCTTGCTAGGATGAATGAAACAAAATTAATAAGCCTTTTTTTAGATCAGTTCACGCACAATACGAGAAAAGGCGCCTTCGGGGACTCTATCTTGAATCTCAAAATTTTTCATGGAGATTCTTGTCGACCATCTTTAACACCGTCAATGTCTCTCAATGGAGTAGTTTTCTGGTACTTAAGGTATTTCCAGTGATCTTAGCCTTTGCACTATCATGGGGTGAACTATTATTAAAACATCAAATCAGTGGGCCGAACTAAGACCTTACATCGTTAAAATATGACTGTGGCATAAAAAGTCATATCCGACTGAAATATTTAATGAATATATGACCTTCATTGTCACTTGAGGAGCAGATAATGGTTACTAGCACTCGAGCACTCGTACAAGACCGTCACTTTATAAGATATCCATGGGTCAAAATAATTATAAGTAAAAGTAAAACAGATAAAGTTGTCTTCCAAAAAATTTGCGCATTCGAAGTAATATGAGCGTGATTAAAAAAAAAAGGCAGACTACTAACTGAATAGAATATTGAAAACTGGAAATTAATCCCTGCTAGTATCTATTGATTGTGCTTCTGAATTTCCCTTTTTCAGATTATTGTAGGCTTTTTTAAATCGATTTTTAAACCCATTTATCTGGAAATTCGTGGACCAGTATTCTCCTTTTTTTTTATTTTGATGGTCTTTAATGCCCACTAAATCAGCAATTAGCCTAGTCCCAGATTTTTCTTTATTGTTGTGCACGATCATAATTTGAAAATTATCAGTCAACTCTTTAGCATAGTTTCAAACTCATACTGATAGCACTATCGACCTAAAGAATTGCAACAAGATCTGAATCGCACACGCAGCTTCAACATAGCGTTGATTTAGGACGTCTTTGCTCAGTTTCCCAGAGCCGCGGAAAACACTGAAAGGTCGTTCACCCAAACAAACAAAATGCAGCCATACAGTCATGTACGCTGGTGTGTGCGGGAAAAAAATGCATTAATAATTGTACGTTGTACAGCCCTCAGTCTAGACCTATATAGAGGAGAGTGGGGTGAGGAGGAAAAGCAAGTAAACTTAGACTGTAAGCCAAATTGTGAATATGTGTAGTGAATAATATAAAGGTAGACAGGAAGACACCAACTCTGTGGCGTCGAGGCCAAAGGCAGTACACTCAAGTTCACTTTTTGACCGAAAATGGTTAACGTTGATATAAATCTCTGAAAGACTGCTCTTCTATATGTGTATTGTAGATGCATGGCGTCACATGGAGAAGAAATTAATGATGTCTGGTGGGCAGCGCCTACCATACAAGACTGGCCATTGTTGGAAAAGAACGTTGTCACTGCCTCTTGAAAATATTACTATTCATGTCGACAGTTTTGCCTTTCGAGAAATCGGTTTTCAAATCATTTTAGACAATTCATTTATTTTTGCTTCATGTGCAGCAAAGTACCATAAGCGAGCTATTTGTCAGCAAGATAACTCAGTCGGCAGAATGTTGGATTGATGAAAAGCGTCTTGGGTTCGAGACCTGACATGGTCGGTTGTATTTCACCTATCCAGCTCTAACTTTACGTTCATGAAAAGGCACCGTCTTTGAGTGGGATTCGTCCGGAAATTAATTAAACTAATAATTACTAAGCTTGGTAAAGAGTTAAGTATGATCAGAGAGTGTATACAGGTACTGGTAGGATGAGAGCGGCTGTTTCGCCAATTACTAAAGCAGTCAACTTACAATCGCGAGGCTTTGAACGGCTCTCCAAAATATTAATATTGTTCAATGTAGTCTTAATGTAGTCCGTAATAACTCTTAATTGTGATTTTTAATGAGTGAGAATACTCTTACGCACTTTACTACCGAATCGTTTGATTTAGACGAGGGTTTGATTTTGTTCACGCGACTGTCTGATCACATACCTTGCGGTCTCTGCTCACCGTTTCCTCTCTCACTACCAAATAAAGAGTCTCACCATCGAAACTTATCTGGCGCAAACCTCTAATCTTCTTGATAAGGGAAAGTAAAGTAAAGGCAACTCAAATTACTCGAGGCTGTTTGATTTAATGTAAAAATAATTCATATTAAATTGGAACGTGCAAATTAAAGGAAATAAATTGAAAAAAAATTTAAGGGATTATAAAACTTTAGTATTTCAAAATATCCCTTTAAAATGTCGTCCTTTCCTCTAAATGAGAGAATTTTTTTTTCATTCATTTAAACTCTTATGCATGATAAAATAATGATAAAGAAAACTTTAAGAAAATCGAAACAAAACAAAAGAAATAAAACACTCAAGTTTCTTGCGTGACACAGTTGTTAGCGGGTCGGATTCGTGATCCGGCGGTTCGACACAGCCCCTGATATAATAACCTGGGTAATCAATTCACTGGCATTTCTTTCATTCCACCTGCGTGCAAAATGGATGATCGGCTGTAGGCGGTGTAAGATACATGTAGTTATGGAATGCTAGTAATCAGCGCCTAGGTGCTGACAGTGATGCTCTGAACTACAACTATAATGTTGAACTTGTCCTGATGCGTTAAGACCCGTTAGGTCTTAAGTTTGCTTTCTGCAATAGAATATAATAACCATTTTTATGTTATTCTTATTTCAGACACTGTTAAAGAAGAATGTTTTGGAAAAGAGATAGCTAGTTTGTGCAAAATATATGCACAAAAATTATTATTTTTTTTTTTCTATTTCTGTTCAATGATTATCCAATACCCTGAGAGAGGCATGAAAACTAATGGAAAAAAGGGCGTAAAACAATTTATATCGGTATTTAAAATTTCCAATCCTTTCGACCATATTGTATAGATCATGATGAAGAATTCATCTGAGGGGTTAGGTAATAGAGAAATAGGATTTTCTACTTTATCAGCCAGTAAGGCCGTTCACCTGCAGCTCTTGCTTTACATTGTGCATCGACTTTATCACCCCAAGTCTGGCAATTTTAATCATCACCAGCTTTCTTGGCGTAACCTGATTCCCTTCAGGAAAGCGTCATAAATATCATAATTTTTATGGATTTCATATTGTTAGGGTAATGATTTTTCCAAGCCTGGCAGAATACAAAACTAATGTTGCAATGCATTACGCTGTTATCTACGGCAACGTTCTTTTATGTCACTAACTCATGTTGTGGCTAAAATGTTTAATTGTAATGCACAGTGTATAATTATCATAGTTATTTTTAGAAGCCATAAGCAAAGTTTCTCAAACGACGCTATCTTTTAATTATTTATTTATTTATTCTTCAGATGTTTTTTTCTAAATGGAGTTAATGGGTTTAAGGAGCGACATAACTTTAGCATACGGCAGTTTTGTGAGAAGTTAACAGGGAATTCTGTACCACTTTCTTGTTTGTGTCGCACAAAGTTAAAACCCCATGGCAGGCTGAGAAGGAAAAGTGCTAAATCTAATAAATTTCTTCTTCACTTGCAGCCTTATTCTTTTGACTTGAAAATTCCATGTATTTAACTGCTTTAGTCACTTAAATTATTTGAATTTTTTTTCTGTAGCAATGATATGCTTATTTTTTTTTTTTTTTTATTCTTGATCATTTGCTTTTCCTGTGTGAGCAAATTTAATATTGTGACAGTTTGATATAAAATATCTTTAAATTTGAAAGTGCTTATTGTAACTGCGTAAATCAACTTATTTTTTTTTTAACTTTTATTGTAACTTGCATTTGTTATAAAACAAAGCCTGTTTTGGATAAGTGATTCAGCGCAAATTAACACTAGCACAGTGCGGCACATGATCAGTAGTTCACGATAATAGTGAATTAAATTCTTTGAAAAGATCCCTTCAAACAATTATGAATTATTTTTTTAACATCCGTTGAATTGCTGGCTTTATTGTGACTTTATTACCTTTACAGCCTTCGATTAATAATGGCAGGAAGTCGAATTTACTTAGATTGGTTTTTTTTTAAGTACACTCAAAATATCTCTTTATCTAAATATTAATAAAATCAACAAAAATGCATCAATTTTTATCTGGAATTGAGGAATGCAAAATTGCTTTAACTCGAACGCCCTTTCCAAAGCTGTAACATAGACATCTACATGTAGAAATTTATTTTCAAGCATAAACTATTATAAACGAATTTGAGCAAAGAAATTTATGTTGCTTGTTCGCAGGCTGCAAAATGAAGATGGTTAGGCGCAAACTTTTCCACCACAAAACCGATACGGTTCCACCAGCCTAACCTAACTTTAGGACTTTGTTTTACAAACATTGTGTATGAAAAATAACTGAATTTCTCGTCTTCGTTATGACCTTGTTATTGCGTATTTCTAGGCAAAACATGAGCATGTCTTAATATTGCTTGTATGAGACGAGCTTCCAAATTAAATTTGATTTATCGTCAATTTAATTTAGATCTGTAATGTATTTCTCACGCCTAGGGTATTAATTTTTGTACCAGATAATTTTGATGAAATACGCTTGGGATTTTTGACTGCAAATCATTTACAAGCAGAAATAAATTAAAAAAAAATGCATAAGCTGACGTTCATATGAAAACCGGTATCTTTGGAAACAAGATCTCACTATCAGAACGAGAATTTTGCTTTCCTGATTTTTATGTTTTAATGTAAACGATATACCCGAACTAAGGTCATCCTAGTGTATCTACTTTGAGCTTTAAGCCAGGATTTAAAAAATTGTAGAATTTTTACGATGCATCGAAGCAGGTGCCAAAAGCAATATTAGCGATATTCGTAAAATTGTTTTACGTCTATGAACAGCGGCTCAATTCAAAAGGAGTGAGAGATAAAATGAAAGCAAAACTTTACACAAAAATGATATTTATGAGCGGCTGATCTTCCCGAGTAAACTTTATTAAGGAAAATAATGTAATTATGTTCTTGTTGCAACAGATAAACATAATAGAAAACTAAGTTCAAGTTATCATTTAAAACTGCCCTCGTACAAACTAAGGGAATTTAAAACTCAAAATGTTGATGAGCTGACGCGGGAGGAAAAAAAAAAGCTGAGGAGAGCACAATTAAGTACAGCCTGAGAAGCAATTAAAGATAGTGTTTTATATAGCGTGACCTTTACAGTGGGCATAATGTCAGCAACCAGGGGAAAAACTAGTGGTCGTGATTTTAATCTCTAACTCGTAAGTGGGGCATCTTTTTAAAGAAACCGTCTAAAATATTTGTATAACTTAAGAGCATAATTCTTTTGAAAAATGATTTTTTAGATGTAGCTTATTCATTTCCCATTGAATTTTTCGTTTTCATATTATCACGAGTGATTGAAGAACTACTTCTATAATTATACTATAAGAATATAGGCCTCGACAGCACAAGTTACCATTTTGGACAAAGCAAAGAAAGGTAGATTTTTTTTGTCTCTCTCTCTGTTTCTTTTCAAATAGTGGCTAGAGGGCAAACAAATCGCGAATGTTTCAGTTCTTCTGAAATACACTTTATCACTGTGAAGAATAAAAGATGATTGTAAAACATCCCCTAAATTTAAAGGAAAATGCTGTAAACGTAATAAGTTTGTAACAGGATACGACCTTCGTACCAATCCAATTTGCTATTTTTAAATACCTCCTCCAATCGGTGGTACAGACACCGCTATTATTTTATTTGGGTGTTACGTTTTTCCAATATCGGGCCAAGAGAAATCATGGAGCGTTCAGGCATTCTATCAATGATTAAAGAAAAACAAACTGGTATATAACAATATCTCTCTCTCTCTCTCTCTCTCTCTCTCTCTCTCTCTCTCTCTCTCTCTCTCTCTCTCTCTCTCTCTTTATCTATCTGTCTATCTATCTATCTATCTCTCAAAACATCAAATCTTAACAGCCAAGACCATAAACCGATATCGAGGAATTTAGATGTGGTCTAAAATTCGACAGTGTTAGTGCAGAAAATTCACAGGAGATATTGCAAAAATTTGCATTATAAAATGAAGGAGGGGCACTGAACTCAGTTTTAGATTTTGAATTTGCTTCTAAATCTATAACTTGATTTTGGCTTTTGATCTAGATAGACTTGGAGTTGGACCATTCACATTTAGGTTAAGTTGGATTTTCAGAAAATCTTAATGACAGAAGTAACTCAACAATATAAGATTGGTTATAAGAATTTTTTATATTATAAAAGGCAACTTTGATTCATCTTCCAAAACTACTCAATGAATAGTGATGATGTTTACTGAATTTTAATTTATTGAGGACAGTGTTCCACGCGGTGCAGTAAAATTAAAGGAAAATTTTGGATTTAAGCTAAAAAATACATTTGAAAGTTCATTATATATTATTTTATTGTAATGATTTCATCAAAATGTTCTGAAAGTTTGTTGTGATGAACCAAGTAACATTTAAAGGACTGTTCTCAACAGTTCTCAATTTTCAAAGCAAGTGGCGTCTTTGAAACAATTTATTGTTCTTTTATATAATTATCAATATATAAAAAACATATTAATTTTAATGGAGTATAAAACTGTAAAATTGAAAAAATAAAAATTAAATGAAATTTGACCAACTCCAGCGTAAAGACTAAAGTGTCATGGAAACATCGTCTCCTTTTCTTCGGGGCGACGGTTGCGAATGTTAACAACACTTTTCCTTCTTTTGCAAGCATTTCGTGCTTCTATATTATTCAATAAACTATCTAAGATATCGACCAGATCCACTAACTGTCAAAAACGAACAATAGAACCATTCACGTTAAGCGATTGTATTAACTTGCCACTCTTAATTTTTTTTTTTAACCATGAGTTATACAGATTGTGACTAGATCTACATCTAGAACACTTATAATCTTTAGCAATCCAGGATAACCCAATCAATTAAAAAAAAATCATAGCCTCTAATTTTTTTCTCTGTCATATTTTCTGAACAGTTGCACATTTTTACTTTGTTTTGGAGGGCACTTTTTCATCATATCAGGTCGAGCACTATATTCATCTGTAATGGCTCATCAACACCAGATTGTGGTCTCAGTGGAGAGATAAACTTAAAAGAGGGCTTTTTAAAAGATTGTACTCAAACTTAGTTACTTTTTCGCTTGAGATCTCTCCTTCATTTCAAGAATGTCTACATGAAGCCGTGGGAAGCGTCCCAATGTCTCAAGGTCCTATAGATTTCTTAACTGTACTATGAGTTGCTCTGAGGCAGATGTATCTGTTATGGTTGTAAAATTTGCTTTTCTTTACTGTAATTTGTATGGCTCTGGAAGAGAATTTTTATTCTTGTAAAATTTGCTTTTCTATTCATTGTTGTCAAGTTTGCTTTTCTAGAGGATAATAGTCTGTTATTTTTGTGAAGTTTCTTAAATGTAGTTGTCTTCCCCACCTGTTCATTTGAACGGACAATCATGCTTGTTATTCATAAACCATAAAGAGCTTTTTTGCACTTCCCCAAAACATATCATTATAAAACCATGTGAGATGCTGATAAGATCTGGAACATATAACTGCTGATAGGTGCGTGTGTAACCCAGTCTGCCGCAATGGTCTAATTCCGCCCTGAGATTTGAAAAGATTTAGAATTCCCAGACCACCAGCGGCTGGAATTTTTGTTTTAGTGACTTTAATAATCTAATAATTAGAGCAAATGCTGACTTTTCCTTGCCATCTCCAGAGAGTGTCATGATATGGCTGAGTGTGCTCCATTTTATGGTTCACACATTCATTAATGAGTGTGATCTCGACAAATCATTTTGATAATTGTAAAACACTTGTAGGACAGGCCAGACACTAGAAAGAAAATTTGTTGAATATAAATCTGCAATCCGTCGACGATAGAAAAGAAGTAGACATGGACCGATGCTTCTGTTCCGCTGTTACGGTGTTACAAGACTTGAAAATCTGGTCATTTGGTAGAAACTATGATTTGACGTTTACATTTCTAAAGTTTAAATAGAAATAGTAGGAGTGTACCGATAAATAGCTTCATGGTATATTAAGTACTTCCCTATCGCCATTCCGGTAATCTCCCTTTTTACCTTCTCTCTCTCTCTCTCTCTCTCTCTCTCTCTCTCTCTCTCTCTCTCTCTCTCTCTCTCTCTCTCTCTCTCTCTCTCTCTCTCTCTCTCTCTCTCTCTCTCTCTCTCTCTTCCTGTCTCAGCCTCTGCATTTCTATCTCTTACACAAACAATAACTTTCGACTATACACGCAATCTCCTAAAACTTGGAAGATACCCTTATAAAGCTTCAAAAACAAAAGGAAAGGAGAAAACTTAGAATATGCGTTATTCAGAACACACTGGTCATGTAAACATTGATCCAAGATTAAATATGAAACCTTTTTCGATATATAGATTTTTCTTTCTTGTCAACAAAATTATTACTTTCTAGCTTGCTAAGATGAAGTTATTCTTGTAATACGATCAGATGCTATTAAAAACAATTTTAAAAGACTCAAAAAATATGAATGCTCTCTGCGCTAAACATGAAAAGCCGAGATTTTGTACGTCTTTATGGCTGTGATGTTCCTTTTTGTTAACGTAGGGACCATAGTAACTGAAATAATGTTACTGATACCTGAGACCCAAGAAAGACAACGATATAATCTAGAAATAAGATTGCCTCTCTCTCTTTCTCTCTCTGTCTCTGTCTCTCTGTCTCTGTCTCTGTCTCTGTCTGTCTGTCTCTCTCTATCTCTCTCTCTCTCTCTCTCTCTCTCTCTCTCTCTCTCTCTCTCTGTCTGTCTGTCTGTCTGTCTGTCTGTCTCTCTCCCCCTTCATTTTCCTCAAAGCCAGAATTAGGACAAAGCTTTCGGACCTCTGCATCCGTGCACTGTTGGTACAATCCCATTTGCTAGTCTACTTGCATCGTGATACTTGTTACTTAACCTTTTCGCAATGATAAAGGAGTGTCATGAAGTACAAACCTGTGAATTTTAGGATTGTATCAAATTCCACAAAGAAGCCTTAAGTTATATAGAAAAAGTTGCAGTTTGGGTGGAAGAAAAGCAAAGAAAAAAAAGAGAAAGAAAGAAAGAAAGAAAATTGATCTGCAATGACATCAAAGAGTTGAAAAGAGCATAAAAGACAATGCTGCACCAATCACCAATTTTAATACTATTTTCTAAAACATTTTTTTTTTTTTGAATAGAGGAGACTTGCAGTTGGAAACGACTCTGTATGTAAACACACATCCCTCTTTTCATAGCTGTACGATGCCCACTTCGCAGAGTTTTTTTTTTAAATTAAAGCTATCCATCTATCAGTCTTTGAAGATATTATCTCTTATCGAGGTCGTAAAAAATATTCATCGTATCTATGATGCTTGTGATTTTCTTGATGTTCAAGCTTTTACTGAAAGGATTTATGAAAACAATACACTTGCCTTATCTAAAAAGAAATTTGCGCAATTATCCGCAAAACAAATGTTTCGAAAACAGAATCTTATATTACTTATTACAGAAAACAGAATCTTATATTACATGATTATAGGAAACTTATCCTCCCAGGACAGTTTTGGGAATCTTCAATTTAGAGAGTAGAGTACTACAGGCAGAAAGTGCGCCGCGCCATGGATCCATTACGCACTGATAATATCATAGGCTGGGAGGTCGAATTAATTTAATTTTGTGAAACCATTTACCACACAGTCAAAGCACGAGTTCACAGATTATTAATTAGTGATGTCTTCCGATTTCTTTCTTTTTTTTTTTCTTTCCTGTATTAATATTGCTCGTCTCAGATCTGGATAATTGTACTCAAAGTGGGCACAGATGGTGGGAAAAAATAAAATAAAACAAAGTTACGTCCCCTTGTGAGGCATTTATCAGAACTACTCTGTGCGACGCGAACCTTTCTTTAAAACTCACTCTCGACTCACACTATTTTCTTTTCTGTGTTTGATTCTTTACAGTCGTACTCTTTGTCCATATAAGTCCAAGTTGGGTGACTGTTTACACCTTAAGTTATTTTATTCCATCTTTCATCCGTGTATACAACGGATCCTGGGATTTATTTATAGTTGTGCCCAAGAATTTAGCATTTTTTTTCTATAATTACTACTACTACTACTACTACTACTACTACTACTACTACTACTACTACTACTACTACTACTACTACTACTACTACTACTACTACTACTACTACTACTACTACTACTACTACTACTACTACTACTACTACTACTACTACTACTATAGTAACTGCTACTACTAACAACAGCAATAATAATAATAATAATAATAATAATAATAATAATAATAATAATAATAATAATAATAATAATAATAATAATAATAGTAATAATAATAAAATAATAATAATAATAATTATAATAATAATAATGATAATAATAATAATAATAATAATAATAATAATAATAATAATAATAATAATAATAATAATAATAATAATAATAATAATAATAATAATAATGTGTTCTCTCTGTATAGCCTGCCTAACAGTCTATTTTTCTGTCTTTCACAATACCCTTCCCCCCCATTTTACATCTTATTCTCTCTCTCTCTCTCTCTCTCTCTCTCTCTCTCTCTCTCTCTCTCTCTCTCTCTCTCTCTTCCCCGCTTCCTCTCTTTTCCTGCTCCGCCCTTCTTGCATAACTTCTCCTATAGTGGTGCTTGGGGTTTCGCTATCGTACAAGCCATGGCTTGTAGCTTTTCTACATGCGTGCATTTTGTATATAACTCCATTATTACTTCATTGCAACAACAACAATAATCAAATAAGTAAAGGGAAACGATGCGAATTCGTGTGACTCGCAAGATGCTTCAAACTGAACTTTTCACTTCTTTTAAGCTGCTTATTGGGAAAGAGGGAAAAAATCATGAAAATGATGCAGAAAAGTTAAATCTGTTTTTGTTGGGTTTCCCGAGAAATCATTAGTTGACAGCATGCAGTATTATTTTGAAATCTTGTTTTTTACAATTATTATATCCATGTAGCGCCTTGAAACTGCCGCAGGAGTAGCACTGGGCTGGATCATTATTTTCCTGAGTGCCTGGATCCCTTCAGTTTCTGAGATTAGTATCTGATCGTAGTAGATTTTGAGTTCATGAGTTGATATTATTAAGGTCCCAGCCTTAGAGTCCCAAGCCCGACTTGTTCAGACAATGAGACAGACAGGTTCTCTTCGTGCCGTGCGGCGTGCGGCACAGGTGAAAATAGTGCTGCCCTCCTAGCTCGAACCGCCGGACGTGAGGGGAACGAAAGAGAGGGACGAGAAAAAAAAAAGCAGACCAACTGTTTGCGTGGTCGGGTTATAGACAACCTACCTAATGGAGGGCCGAGAGTGGGACTTATCTCAGACAAGCGCGGTTTAAACCTCATGCTGGTCTGCCGTCTAGATGTAGCACGCTAACGCCACGATTCCTGGTGAAAGAAACGACTAGAGCTAATCTGGAGACTGATAGGCAGCCTGGATTCGCACTGGATAGCAGCCTGGGTTTTTGGACTATTGTTTACAAAACTCATTATCATCTTTTGTTTCAAACCTGCATCTAGATTTTAGATCTACAGGAAATTTTAATTCTTTCTGAGGGATCCAATAGGATCCTTGAAAGCACCTTGCTCTTGTAAGACTGGATAGAGTTATATTACTTTTGTGATCTTTCTTATTTGAAAAAAAAAATCACGAAGTTTAGGAAATTCTACAGGATTTGCATCTTTGTGTATCTGCAGAGTTAACCAGCGTGTGTGTAAGTTTTTTTTCTTTTTCTTTAAAGTTTTTTTTATTAATAACTTTGGCAGGGGATAATAAATGGGTTTTAATTTTTGTCACATTGAAGACTCAAATATCTGAAAAAGATTGTTCCCGGCGCTTCTTTTTTTTTCACGTAGATTTATATTTTTTTTCCTATAAAGGCGAAATGAAGGTAATTAAACGACAGTGAACTAAGTTTACCAGCGATTGTTATAAGTGTAATTTTTTTTATAATAATGCTATAAGTATAAATAAATACATAAAAGCTAAAGTGAATCATAGATCTAGATCTAGATTTATATCGCATTGTTTGCTGTGAATCAATTTTTCAAGATTGTGTTAAAATTTCTCTCTCTCTCTCTCTCTCTCTCTCTCTCTCTCTCTCTCTCTCTCTCTCTCTCTCTCTCTCTCTCTCTCTCTCTCTCTCTCTCTCTCTTTCTCTCTCTCTCATCCCCTCCACCACACCCTTACCTTTTCTCACTTTCTCTTACATTTCTCTTTCACAGCATTGTTATTATCATGATTAATTTCATCATTAAAAGATATCATTATAATAGAATGAGACAGGGGGAGGACGATTGTGATAAGAATTCTTAATTAAGTGCTTGTATCGTGGGCAAGTCACATAGGGGAAGGGATGGGATAGTAGATAGGCCTATCCGTCTTATCCGTATCACCATGGTTTTTTATCCTATGGACATTTTTTTCTTATCACTAACAGTCTTAAGGATTATGGAAAATGAAATAAATTTGCTAAAAACATGTTAGATGTTTTTCCCTTTGCAACACGTCCACTAGAACGCTACTCAGCTAACGAACAGGTATAGAAGCAGGAGTTCTTGTCACATGAGAGTATTACTTTATTGTCTCATTCATGGGTTGTGCAGAATGTCTCCGCGACATGAGGAGACACTGCCCTCTTCTTTCTCGTCCTTCCTCATAAAATAGAGCAATTGGAAGGTGACTCAGGCACAGCAAAGCAAAGAAAGCGTTTTTCAATTCAAATATCCTAGAATAAACTTTTCGCTTAGCTCCGTGAGGCCTGGACTCAGATTTGTGTTTGCTGCTCTGACTTGTTTGAGGGCCGTACTAGAGACAGTCAACGGCGTCTCGCCGACAGCAAGAATATGTCGCACTCCGAGAGATAAGGACTAAATTTTAGTCTATGGCAACTCAGCTATTTGATTTGGATTTGGAATCTCAAACCAAGCGCAATTCAATGCCTTATGTAGCTCATTTTTCGCGTGAAAAAAAATTTTCAATAGCAGCCATGATAAAACTGCGACCTTGGATTGACAACGTTTTGTCGTGGGAAGAGAGAGAGAGAGAGAGAGAGAGAGAGAGAGAGAGAGAGAGAGAGAGAGAGAGACTGACAGACAGAGAGAGCATAGTCCTCTTCATATATGGCAACATCGACATAAGTATTTTATTCAAACCTGTTATAAGTATAAACAACGGTTATAGGAATTTTGTCTTTTTTTCCATATTCAAATTAACAACCCCCCCAAAAAAAAACAAAAAAACAAAAAACAAAACACACACACACACACACACACTTTTCCTTGCAGAGATAAACGGAGGAAAAAAATAAGTACATTTCTTCTTCTTCTTCTTCTTCTTCTTCTTCTTCTTCTTCTTCTTCTTCTTCTTCTTCTTCTTCTTCTTCTTCTTCTTCTTCTTCTTCTTTTTCCTCCTCCGGCTCCTTTTCTTCCTTTTTATTTAAATATTCTAGATCTAGTCCCTTTGTTCCCACTGCTGCTCCTGTTCCTGCTATGAATGGTCCCTTTACTGAGTTTTCACGAGTCTCGACTGAAACATGAGTTCTTGGGTTTTTCGATTGTTTTTTTTTTTTTAATTTTTGAGGTTTAAAAAAAAAAACAGGTTTTCCCCCTCCAAATCAGAAATCAAGTTCAAAACTTTTTAATAGGATCTGGCAAGTTTAAAGCTAATGCTACAGGGTTTTAACTCTACAAGTATGTGTTTCTCAACGAGCTCTTACTAACTATAATGTTTTATCGAGCTGTCTAGGCTAGAAAGCTGGCGTTTAAAAACAAAACAAAAAGAAGAAAAGGAACGCCCCCCCCCCCCTTTCCCCACAAAAAAAGGAAACACATAAAATTCTACTTAAAATACCACATTTCTAGCATATTTACGATATCCAGTGTTTCTATCAACAAGATTTAATTACATTTTTATACTTGCCGTCCTATAAGATTGTCGAGAAAGATTTAAAGGTTACCGTATATCTCTTCATTTAATCTATTGTCTATAATCTTATTTAATTGGCTTTTGTTTTCGCAGGTAATGATCTTTGTTAGCAACGCAAATTTTAATTTTAATCTTGACCCAATGCTTTAGCATAATCATATTTTTCACAATTTTGCAGTCTATGTTACTTTTTTTCTTCTTTTAATTTTCAATAATTATCCTCATACACTTCATACTTATAACTTTAAAAATTCATGTTCGTCCTAGATCTAGTCCTTCAGTTTGGCATTTAGGTTTGCTTGGCAAATAGATGGCTTTAGATGTGTTTAAAACAATTATAAGTTTGATTTAAAATTCATCTGAATTTATTACTTTTATATTTTTGTTTCTCCAGTTTTCAATCCCTTATTTTCCAATAACTGTACAGCCATGAAACTTTGTTTCGGAGGAAGTTCCACCACTATAAAAAAAAAAAAATTATCAACAAAGACAAGGGGAAAAGACACACTAACAATAAAATTACATAAACACAAACAAACAATCCAAATAAAAACATCAAAACGGAAAAATACATTAACAAAAATACTCTATGTGTTGCTAAAGGTTTGTTTATTGGGTCTCTGGCTGCACTAGCACTACATAGTGCACTTAGCAGAGAATTCTCCGAGACACCTTCCATCCTCACCCTTGAAGCTGTGAGAGGAAGAATAGGAGAGTGACTCCATCTCTTCTCCATGCAGTCCTTGACTATCCCTCGTATTGATCTGTCTGCGCCCTAGACACTGCACAAGTAACGACTTTGGGTTCAAATGAAAAATAATGGAACTAGCTTGATCTAGGTCTAGCCGGCGTAACATTTTGTCACCTACAAAAACTTGGTGCATTTTGTAGTGTGAACGCAACCGTTTACAATCCCTCATCATCAGCGTCGCATATAAGCGTCTTCAATCATTAGTTTAACACGACTTGTGATGTTTCACAAACCCCTTGATACATCTCAATGTTTGCTGAAAACGCAGCAGGGCTAGAAGCAAATACCGTTTTAAAGCAAAGCTTCTGTCAATATTAGAATTAGAAACGAAAGAAGGTTGTCAAGCCGAATGCAGAGAGTCGAAATTATTGGTTGGCCTCGCTCCGACACGGTGGCACATATTACGTCTTGGCTAGTCTGAATGGGGCCACATGATGTCTCAGGTGATTTTACATTCTGCTTGTTCTTATAACAGACCTCCGTGTCTCCTTTCTCATCCCATTTCCCCCTTCTTTTTTCCTCTTTGAAGAAAGATTGATGTAAGAAGAAAGGCAGATATTTTAGAAGGTACAAAATGAAGTTTTAATTTTCTACTAATAACCCTCGTCCCTTCCTTTTCCTTCTTCCCATAAGAGTTACGTTGCTTCCTTTTTTTTTTCAATGGTCCAAACAATTATATTATGGTCCTGGCAGTTTGTGACATGTTTCCATCAAGAAACTGTTACATGGAGCTTTCTTTGCCCAGAGGAGACATAAAATTATACAAAGAGCTTGGGGGTTTTGTATGCTGCCAGTCACTGTTTCTGCATTTGTAAGTTTGCCAACAGCAAATATAAGATTTCCGTTCTTGAATGAGCTAGAGCACAAAAATAAAAAAAAGACATGCAATCACATCTTTATTAAATTTCAATGCCGACTTTGGGATTGTCGCACATGTCGTTCAAAACTGTCACTGTGTACTTTTCCAGGGCAGAGTGGCTCACTTCAAATCAGACTAATATTAACTTTGGCAAGCATCATGGAGTCTGAATTAAACTGGCGACAGGGGGCTTGTATTCATGAATTCTGAGCAACAGAACAGAAAAACCAACTGCCTTGGACGGGAGGTGTGTGTGTGTGTGTGGGGGGGGTAGAAAGAAAAATAGAAAGGTTGAAGAAAAAAAATCCCTCAAGTTTGTTTTATGGTCCAATAGAAAAGAAAAAAGTGACATTCAGCCCAACCTGCAGTTTTAAACTTTAGCAGTTTGTAATTAGATTCATAGTTTATTGCGATCAGCGTCTTGAGGTCAGACACGGTTTGCTAATGGAGTATCTCTATGGTTCAGACAAACAGAGACCTGCTGGAAATATGAGACTCTGGCTTTCCAAACCTCATATGCTCAAATTTTTATGATAAAGCACGTAGATTCATAAGAGATTAAAAATCTTTTTAGAAAAAAAAATAATTATATAGGAGAAATGAATTTCATTTGGGCAGAACAACTTAGATTTAGAAACTATTTTGATTTTTCTTCAAACTTTCCCAAGATTGTGAGCGCCGGTGAACCAGAAAGGACCACATCTTTTCAACTGCGCCCCGCTTGACGTGGCTTGACAGAACCTTGCAGTTGACGAGCTCTATCTAGCCAATCAGAGCATACGGTGCAGTTCTGCATCGATGATATCCGTGATTTGATCGCCGAAAATAGCGATGTTCATTAAACAAAACTACGCACATAATTACACACACACATAGAGGCATACGGAATAACTTTGTTGGATCTGAATTGAAAGACTTTTACTGTGAAGGAAAGGTTAGAATTTTAAACTCCAATTCAAATTCAGTTATTAAAGATTACTGTCAAGTTGAGTGAGATATATATACCACAAGGTTCTCAAAATAATTCTTTATTTTGATCAGAGTTGATCGGACGAATTTGAAGCAAACCAAAACGCTGATAACTCTTCTATCTGAACTGGGTTACAGGGCCACAAGCCTACAGTTTCTAGATGTTCGCAAATGCACGTCATAAATGAAGCGGTCCCAGTTTTCTATTACTGTAATCTCACTATCAGTCAGTGTTAAGCATCCTAACCATTGGAAACATCCCTGGTCTTACCAGCTTAAAGTAGCAACATCGAAAGTAAAACTCGTCTCTCGGATTTTAGCGGTTATCAATTGGATGCTCTCTCAATGCAAAGGTTCTTCCAGTGTTTTTTGTTACCTTTGTCACCACTATAAGTTAATTTTCCAAAAAATTGTCGCAGGAAAACCGGCCCATCTTGTATGTTTGTGATGTCGTTTTCTTGCAATCAGTCGCTACGTCAGGACATCGGAGATTTATCCATTCTGTCGCTTTTATAACTTCTCATTCTCTTGGGCTTTGTGTCCAGTACAGTACTGAGACAACTATCATATGATTGGTTTGACGTGAAAGAAGACTTCTAACAATCAAGAATGATCTCTCTTTGTATAAAACTGCCCGATTTATGTAAACTTCGGATGCGTTCTACTGCATATTGCACAACAGTAACATAAGTGTTGAGTTAAAAAAATTATTATCGCTGTCTTAGGAAGGAATCTGTTTGTGTAAAAGAAGTCCAAGTTAGTGGCGTCCCTAACCAACTTGACTATCTATTGAATCTATTTGATAAGCTGAAAATTTGCACTGAGAAGCGCCTGTGACTCCACTCAAAATCTAACGAAGCTCACCGACTTTTTGGCGGGTCAAAACAAGGTCACTGGACGACTGACCACCAGGGGCTCGAATCTTAAGACACGATCAGCTTGTAATGTTTACAAGTTGAAATATTGCTTTTACTGGAATCTATCTGGAATCTGCGCCAGGCATCGTTGCTAAGGTTACTTTATCGCCTTTGTATTTTTACTTTGGCGAGGTGAGTCGTCACTTACAACTTATCTTCCCGCTTATACTTTTTTCTGCTGATTTCAATAAATTAATTATATCAATATTATATAATCTTAGGTAGGTCTATGATATTCTTTTTATTTTTTTTTTTTAAAGATGATTGCATTTTTTTTCCTGTATGGAATTTTGATTGATGTGTATTCTAAGACGAAGTTTTTATGGAATGGTACTTCAGTCGGGCAATAAGCGCGCCTCTTCTGAAAGAAAAAAAAAACAACAACAAAAGAAACCGAAAAAAATGTATTTTTTGGGCTAAGCGTAAGCCCGTCAATGTTTATTTGCAAATCCGCAAGGTGTTAGTTTATTGTTTTACCCTTTTTTATTTGAAAACCTCAAAGATTCAATAATTTCATTGTCAAGGTGTTTTGCAAATTTAGATAAATAGTTTTCATAAACTTTCAGCACTGAAAAGGCAATACGTTTTACAAGGAAATACAGATTATGTTGAAAACTGTTGACATAATTATGATACATTTATTTTCAAATCTGACTATACTTTTCTCAAAATTAAAAAAAAATTCTGACTCGAAAATAAAACTGGTGATTTGCAGCGCAGAAGAAACGGCTTCTTTAAAATTAGAAATATTCTCGGTTTATATTGTAGAAAACAATGATTTTTTTTTCATCACAAACTTGTTCTAAGATCATCAAGCGCAATGCTATGTATGCGGAAACAAGGACTTTTTTTTTTAACCAACTACTGTCTCAAAATTTCAGATTTGCCCGGCAAGATAAAAATAGTATAGTGAAGGAAGAGACACTCACCTCTGTATCAGAACTTAATTAAACCCGTGAAAAAAAGGAATGAGTGTCATGATGTCAGAACTGGAGCTTTGATATAGATCCTTGTCTGTGTTTGAATAACAAGTTTTTGTCTCTCGCCCTTTTTTTTCCTGGAGTTATAATTTTCTTTCGCAATTACCGTTAAAAAAAGCTGTTAATGCAGATCCTTATCACAACTTCATTAGATGGTTACGCTTCTTGCCATTAACTTTTTTTTTTATTCTGATAGAGATGTCGCAATAACAGCAGGTAGCGCTCATAACAAGATGTGAGAAAATAGGGCCTATCAAGGGTTTTATGACGACTTTGAACAAACTTAGAACAACAATAGCATTTTTAAAGTAACAGATTCCACACAAAACATGCTCATGACCAGATTTTACTTTCGATTTATCGTCTCACCCAAATGGTTTCGACAAAATGGTCAGTCTGCGGAGTAAGGTTCCTCCTAAAATCTCTCTCTAAATTCAGAGCCAGATGTAGATCTAGGTTTGGCATATTGTCTCGAAACAAGCTGAGCTAATCGATATTGAATCCTGACGATCATTGGCGTGTTGCTTTGTATTTAAATCTAATATATAGGTCTTGTGCTGATGTTGATTGTGAAATGCAAATGCGGAAATGCTACTGTTGGTATCTCTTATTGTAAAATGGTTGCTTATTACATAATTGTCGTCGAAGAATTTGGATAGAATCTTTGTTTCTTATTTTTATGGTTTTTTAGGAAAATTTTAAAGTTAATTCGTCGTTAAGAAGTCTAGACTCAAATAGGTACATGACTGTACATTTACTAAATGTCCAATTTAGGAAATTAGCTTTTTTTGGCCTTTTCCACCCATAGAGATAAACAAGCACCGAGTCGACAGCCTCGCCATCGTATTACTTGGGGATAGATACAAGTTAGGCTAAGGCGCCAATTTTTAGTATTGTCTATTAACAGAAGGCTCATAACAAGTTTTTTTTTAATTCTTAAACAGGTCTATCAAGACCTTTGTGACGACTATATATAGACTTAGATCTAGCTGTGGTAATAGAAAAATAAAAGGTTTTCCCAACAAAGTATGCGACCCAATTTTGCTCTCAGTTTATCGCGACACTTAAAGGATGACGTTGTCAGCATCCATGGTACGGCTCTCCTCTCTCTCTCTCTCTCTCTCTCTCTCTCTCTCTCTCTCTCTCTCTCTCTCTCTCTCTCTCTCTCTCTCTCTCTCTCTCTCTCTCTCTCTCTCTCTCTCTCTCTCTCTCTCTCTATCTATCTATCTATCTATCTATCTATCTCTCTCTGACTGACTGACTGACTGACTGACTGACAGAGCTAGATATAGATATAAATTCCGAAATTGTCTTGAAACAAGGATGCATTAAGACATTATAAACTGATCCATGTCGATCCTCATAAACATAACAAAGGATGTTAACAGATTGCTTTTGCTCTACAATATCTTTATTCTTTTTGGGTGATCATTGCAAAATGCAAGTGCGGAAGTGTGTCTGATAGGACATAAGTTTCTTTCTTCACGTTGGAAGAGTGCATTGGAAGACTACAATTTCGCACATAAAAAAAAAAAAGCCTAAAGATGATTTGTTTGTAGAATTAGAACTGATGGTGTGCGCTTCAAGTTCGCTAAATTGAAAAGAAAATATTGAAAATTATCAAGCTTATTAGGGTAAAAATTGCCCTTAAAAGTGCAATTATAATGTGCCTTTTGAATTAACAGGCACATCTTCTTTGACATGCTCTCTCTCTCTCTCTCTCTCTCTCTCTCTCTCTCTCTCTCTCTCTCTCTCTCTCTCTCTCTCTCTCTCTCTCTCTCTCTCTCTCTCTCTCTCTTTCTTTCTCTATTTCTCTCACTGTATGTATGTCTCTGTCTGTCTCTGTATCAATGTCTCCCCCTCTATCTGTGTATCTTTCTATATTGCCATTTATCTGTCTATATGTCTGTTTGTTTGTCTGTGTGTCTGTCTATCTATCCATCTCTCTATTTGTCCATCTATCTATTTATATATTTCTTATATATTTCTCTGGTTTATTCTGGTTCTAGCACTATATTTTTTTGTTTGTTGTTTTCAGTTTCCCTCTAAATCATTTTTTCACCTCACACAATAAAAAGTATACAAAAACTGAGGATAGTTTATTAATTTTTTTTCAGATTGATAGCAAGTACACCAATCAATATTTAATCTTTTGCAGCTACAGATAACAGACACAATAGCTTTTGAAAGTCGAATTCCACTTCATGCTGTAGGCCTACGCGATAGTTATTGCTGAAAAAAAAAAATAGAAAAAGTGTGGATACGAAATAACGAGAGCAGAAGAAATGTGGTCTTAGTCACATTCCAAGCGTTTTTAATTACGTTTCATTAAATACAGCCATTCAAAGATTAGTTTAGGAAACATCAAACCTGTTTCGATCTATTACTTAGTAAAATCACTGCCATGTTTGGACCATGTTCATTTTTCATTTTGACATATTATATACTGAAGATGAAAATTATGGCAAAAGTTTTGTGGCCCAAGGATCTTTGAAGAACAAAAGTTAAAGTAGTGCTTTCAGTTATATTATTTCGCAGTCGATACCGGGAAAGAGTGAAGCTGGCTTATGGGAAACACAAACGAAATAGAAATACCATTTTTTACTGCTTACAAACCATCCCATGCGAAAATTAAATTGCCATCATACGTGATGTTGTTTTATCTTTCCGTCTTTTAAATTTCCAAACTTCCGCCTCGCTAAAGATGTCATCTCGAAGGACATGTGACCGTGACTTTTTGAAGTTTCTTTTCCCGCTTTGATGAATATTGGCGTTTTATATTTAGACTGATCACTGGATCATGGAGAAGGGCACTTTTTCAAAAACTAAATGAGGCGGTAGTTTCTATCTTTTCTATCCATTAACCAAAAAGCGATACCCCTGTTTAAATTTGTAAATTTGAAAATTTCACCATACCCCTAAAGTCAGATTCCTGTGGTTGCTGTATATGTATACATATATGAAACATTGCATCTGAAAAATAGTACGGTAGAATGAAAATGGGGCCAGGTAGAGCCGAGTCATTAAATATGATCATGTTCCTAAAAAAAAAATGTGGCTAACCTACTCAGCTTTTCGTCTTGCGTGGGAAAAAGAAGGAAAGATGAACCTCGTCTCTTTGATAAATGGTCTGTCAAAATACAACTCAAAGACAGTTTGTCAGATGTGTGACCTGGGATGATCCAGGGAGTCGGGCAAGCTCCATTCATTGATACAACTTCATGCTTGACTGGTATTGAATGCGTGTGCTCTGTCTATGAGATCTCCCCCCAGTTCAACTCTTCAACCACCTACGCTCAAGTCGGAGAGGAATTCACTTACGCTCCGCTCTTTCCATCCTTCCGTAGTTCACTCAAGACTGTGTATTCTGCCTCTGGATCTAGTCTGGGGGAGATCAGGTCAGCTAAGGGTTTGGCTTTACATTGGCGACCTCAAGGGTGCAGGAGTCCGTCTCAAGAGGTTGGAGACTATTCTTCTCGATACAAGCACATCATATCTGGAGTGACCGCTCTGCCCACTGCCCGCTATGTTGACATGAATGGGACAACAGTACGTGGGTGTCCGCAATCGGCTTATTATTATTTTTGTCACTATGTTTCCTCCATCACTTAATAACTAAGATCATGACCACAATCCAAAATCTTTTGAAGGTGATATGAAATCCGCGTCACATTTATTTCATCTCTCATTGATTAAAGTTCCTTACTAAAACGACGGTTTAACTGTACCGTGGATTTTCCTTCACCAGGTTTTCTAAAAAAAAAAAAAAGTCTTTTGAGATTTAAACAGCTACAGTTGTGTATCTATTTAGTAAGCTCATTGAGCTGGTCAGGATTATCAGAATAAAGGTTAAAATTAATGCAAGTGTTAATCCTAATAATAGGATGCACAACGAACATCGGGTTTCTGTAAATATATTTCAGTCTAAGAGGAATAATGAAAATAACCAAAACTGTGGCGTATAAAATGGTACTGAGATAAAAATAGATAAAATAAAGATAATATTTTTTATAGTAGTAGTAGTAGTAGTAGTAGTAGTAGTAGTAGTAGTAGTAGTAGTAGTAGCAGTAGCAGTAGCAGTAGCAGTAGCAGTAGCAGTAGCAGTAGCAGTAGCAGTAGCAGTAGCAGTAGCAGCAGCAGCAGCAGCAGTAGTAGTAGTAGTAGTCGTTGCAGTAATAGTAGTAGTGGTAGTGATAGTTGTATTTGTTGTTCTTTTTAATGTTGTTGTTATATTGTAGTCGCTGCAACAGTTTTAGTAGTAGTGGTAGCAGTCGCAGCAGCAGCAGCAGTAGTAAAAGTAGTAGTAGTAATTTTACTACTACTACTACTACTACTACTACTACTACTACTACTACTACTACTACTACTACTACTACTACTACTACTACTACTACTAATAATAATAATAATAATAGTAATAGTAATAAAAATAATAATAATAATAATAATAATAATAATAATAATAATAATAATAATAATAATAATAATAATGATAATAATAATGATAATAATAATAATAATAATAATAATAATAATAATAATAATAATAATAATAATAATAATCATAATAATAATCATAATAGTAATAATAATAAAAAAATTAATAATAATAATAATAATAATAATAATAATAATAATAATAATAATAATAATAATAATAATAATAATAATAATAATAATAATAATAATAATAATAATAATAATAATAATAATAATAATAATAATAATAATAATAATAATAATAATAATAATAATAATAATAATAATAATAATAATAATAATAATAATAATAGTAATAATAATAGTAATAATAATAGTAATAATAATAATAGTAATAATAGTAATAATAATAGTAATAATAATAGTAATAATAATAATAATAATAATAATAATAATAATAATAATAATAATAATAATAATAATAATAAAGACAACAGTTGCGGTGCCAGTGGTAATGCTTTCAAACGAGAAGAGACAAGGCAGATAGGTATAAAAATGACGAAGTTAAGATTATCTTTGATCCAAAGGAAAAAAAAACAAAAAAAAAAACCAAAAAATAATTTACTATCCGCTCTCTCAACTATATCTTCACAGAGTACAATAAGCTGATACCGAAAATTGGGATAGCATTGCTTATAGGCCTATCTATTGTAAAGTCTCGTTTTCTCTCAACCCCGCTATCTCCTCATTCTTTTAAGGAACGGAGGTACAAACCAGTGGTAAGCTACGACTTGAAGTGCGTTTTATGAATGGCGGAATACAAGACCTCGACCTTTATTTCGGGAAAATGAAGGGGCTTGCCAAGAGGGGCTTGACTAACGTACGTGTGTGTTTATAATTATTGAATGAATGGAGCTGGGAAAAGACCCAATTGGAGAAGGATCATTCTTCTGGTAGCAGAAAGCAGGGCATTGGGAGCGAAGAACAAGTTCTCGGCATAGAGAGTTAGATCTACAGAGCGATAGTATAAGTCGGCCAATTCCAAAACTAAAAGCTTGTTTTCCCTGCATTCTGATAGCGGTGTGCGTAGGGGGAGGGGCTAAATAGATAAGCAACTGTGTTATTTGGTATTTGCATCTTAGCCTTTTTCTTTCAACACTGAAACCAGAGAGCGTTTTTGGAAATAAGAAAGTAGAGGTAGGGTTTTTGTGGTGACTGTCATTTGTCTGCATAACAATGCATTGGTCATACAATAATGAAAATCAGCGGAAAAAGAACGACGAACGTTGAGGGGGGGTTAAATGATTTACAAAGGGGTTGCCTTACATTTCTGTCATTTTATTGCAGAAAGCGAGGTGACGGGACTTGGCCAGATCCCAGCTTGCATGCACAGCACTGTGGCAGCGGCGAGTGAGGGGCTGTGACATCATTGTACAAACTGACACAGAAAGGCCCAGCGACTGCATAATTATATATATATTTATATATATATATATATATATATATATATATATGTATATATATGTATGTATATATATATACCTAGCTTGCAGACTGTTCAGGATAGAGGAGCGTTGCTTCACAGTTCAATAAAGCCTCAACTTCCACTCCATGAAGTATTCAATATTCCGTTGATTTCCTTACATTGACTTTTTTACAGACAATTTGAAACACCAAAGTTCTTGTTCCTGATCATCATCTGAAATAATAATTAAAAAAGTATCAGACTGTCGACCACTATAATCAGCAAAGAAAAAGCGACCTTTCTTGGATATCTACTCATGTCGGACCCGGTGTGACTTATGAAACAGCTTCACCTGGCCATGGAGACTACGCCATCCTGTCAACCAATCTACTAGTTTCTTCACCCCATAAATCCGGCGGATTTCTCCTGGGGATTTATGACTGCGCCGCACAATAAATACCGACGGACTTGGCGCGTCTATGCTGTCTTGTCCCACGCCTATCACGGGCAGATCTAGCGAGTCGATTACAGGACAGATTCTTGTGCGGACAACCAGATCTAGATATCTAGACCCAGCCAGCTCTCGCAGCACTCACCAACCACTTTGCGCAGTACGCAAATCGGCTGCGCTGCAAAAAATGTTTCAGTTCAGTGATGACATATTTAGATTGTTGTTTTTGTTGGGGAATTTACCTCCTTAGATAATTCTTTTGATGCTAGTCCATATGTTACAAAGTTAGCATTCATTGTGCAAGAGAAGGCAGATCGCTTGCGTCATCAAATCTTAATTTTGATACCAAAGCTAACATTCATAGCTTACCTGAGAATTTACGTGGGTCGTACACAGAATAAGTTTTACTTAGTAAAAGACAATAAATCTAACACTTTCCTGTAAATTTAAGAGCTTGTGTAAATATATTGAACAGTTACTGTAGCTGGATTCTACAGCTGCGCGCACGGCCAGCAGGGACATCTCGCACTATGTTCATGATGTGGAGAAGTTGTCGAGTCCGTCCTGTCATGGAGATAATCCTAATTTCGTAGCCTGGGCTGTACATCTCCTATCAGTGTGGGGCACTGTTGGTGGTAACAGTGCTCAATTCTTTTGGCTGCGTCAGTGAGTTCGGCAGCACAGGGGAGGGGTGGGCAAACGATGCTACGACTTCAGCCAGTGGTGTTGGGGTTGGTCATCGCGCTTTTTCTCTTTGTGATGGAGGTTCTCGGAGAGCCGTTCTACCAACATCGAGACCACAAGGACCAGACCAAGTACCTCAAGCCCTCCAACAACATCAACGTCGTCAAGGACATCACCGATGCTGAGGTAAGACTCTTTTTGACTTTCATTTGTATGATATATTAATCACATTTCTATCCTTATAGATTATACCATTTTGCTGCCTATTATAGCATTATAGGAATGACCACAGTCTTAATAAGGACTAAAAACCAATACCACATCAAATTAATATTTTCTGCCCACTGATCTCCCAGTTATTACAATACGGAAGGCGGATTACGCCTTTACTGGATATCACGTGACAAAGATACTCCTCTATAATTATAAAGGCTGACCTAAAATTTGACGTTGCTGTTTCTGTTATCCTTTTCTTTACGAAAAAAAAACCAACAAATCATTAAAAAAAAAAAAAACGAAAAAAAAATAAATGGGCTTCACCTTTTTCTCACAATCCGCATTTTAAAGCACCCATTTGTGAAACGCCTATTATGTTTTCTCCGCTGGTGTTGTGGGAGAAAAACAACCTATCAATATGCGTATTATTAACATTAGAGTTGAATAGGGTTCGAAGACGCCCTGTCGCTTTCTGGAAGAGTTATAAAACAAGGGCAGTTTGTCACTCTAATGAAACATTGTCGTCATAAATATCTCTCCAAGGAAAATTTCCCTTTGGGAAGATGCTCGGTGGTGGGCCTATGCCTGCCGGGTCCATAATGAACTTATCATAACTTACACCAGTTATTTCGTTGGTTTATAAACCTCCGCAATATGATAAACAGATCACAAAGGCTTACACAATTAAGAAACATGCAATAGATCTTATAAAATAAATAATAAAAAAAACCAGCTAGACTCTCATTTTAGTTAAATTAAGGCTCACACAGACAGGAAAAGTAAGCCTATCTGTGAGGCCGAAAGTGATCCGTCAGATAAAATCTGCTTTTCTATATTTTCACGTTCAAAGATGTAGATCTAGATAGACTCAGGTGTGCCTGCTTTGTAGAAGAATGATTCCTGAATGACATTCTGTTTATTTCATCTTAATCGTCAATAAAATTCGATGATCCCTGGAATCCATCTTATTGTATTTTTGTTACGAAAAGCAAATTAGTGTTATGATATTGGGTTAGTTCCTACACTATCTGCTATGAAATAACTAAATGCGCAAAAATTAAAGTTTGCAGATCCTAGAATTGCTAATGCCCGTTTTAAATTTGGTCAATATTAACTAAAGGAAAACTATGGATTTAGGCTACAAAGTACGGGAGTGCCTAAAAAGTTCCTTTTGCACTTGACATTTAAATGCCTTGCCCATCTGTTCATTCCAGGAAGAAGTGTATGTAACATTCTAGAAAATACAACTAAAAACCCTTAAGTTGCACAATGTAGTTTGCTTTCATTTTGCGGTCATTACCGATTCGGAAAAAAGCGATGTAATGATTGCATTCGTCATCTGAATTTAACCCTAAATCTTTGAAGCCTGTTAATTGTGTTATTTGTTTAGCTCCGCCTTTCAGTATCCGATTATGTAATTTACTAAAATTGGTGTCGTAATTTTTGTTAAAACAGAATGTAACAGATTTTGATGATGGTGGTGATCTGTTAGGCTCTGTTTGTATAGGGGTTTGAAAATATTTACGGCCAATCACACAACTCGTCCATAGAAAATAAGTCCGAAGTCCGCAAGTAAAGATTGCAAAGTGTTTAATCCAACACAAGAGCTAGACTGTACAATATCTGTAGGTTGACTCAATAATCACTCACTGTAGACTCGATGATGTTGACTCACTGTGGACTCAATGTTGTTGACTGACTAAACATAATTTCGATTCTTATTTATGCAAAATCTCGTCGAATCATCCAGAAAAAGAATTACATAAATCGTAAGAGAATATTCTTGGTACACGTCATAAGCAATTAGCAACCAATCAAAACAAAGATAAACAAAGGGTGACGAGATCATTACAATGCTAGAACTAAGTCGGAGATTCCAGAAGAATCTTGACCATACAAGTGCGGGCTGTGTTCAATAAACAAAACTAAGTTCATAGGCTTGAAATACAAACATTATGCAACTTAATAAGATAATGTACATAGATCTAGTCGATCAGCTACCCAAAAGTTACGCACCAAAAAAGGGTGAGGAAATGAATAGATCAACTTTAGTACAATGCGTTACACAGAAAAAGGAATAAAATCATCTAAGAGAGGAAGTGTGCACTAAATTGGGCAGAAGGAATACAAACAGTCTCATAAAGTGTAGGTATATAGTACGTGAGACACCAGAAATATTCAAACGAAAATATGTAAATAATATTCTTAAAGATATTATTCTAATTAATATATTCCTGAAGCGTGGGAATCTGTGAGTAAATTCCGTAATGAGTCTAAATGCGTTCTTTAACTCTTTAGATATATAATTTTAGAAGTATTTTTGTAATAACATTTTCATAAATTTCGCAGTGCCTTTCAAGCCATCACATCTTTGATAATCTCTCTCCGCGTTTGCTGTGACAATAAACATGGAAATATTGGATCTAGATCTAGATATCTGTACTAGAGCTGTGTGTGAGGTTTTAGACATTTTAAGTAAGCAATTTTTTTTATCAAAAGCTTTCATTTCTTCCATTTAGAATTTATTACAAATGCCAATTTTGTAGAAAGCCTGCCTTACTTACAAAAGACCACTTGCGGAAAATAACAGTAAAGTTTCCTGTGCTTACTAACTACATCTGTCACAAAATTATATTTTTAACTTGGGCAGCATTACTACTTAACTTAAAATTATTGTGAATAATCGCAACCAATAGATTAGATTTTACTATTCATTGCGTTGGATGCAGACCTCAATGTAACACGCTTTGTCCTCCAATCGATTAGGATTAATAGCTACTTCATGTCTTACGTGAAGTAATCGGAAGTTGTAGTTCCCCTAATAGCATGGTATTTGCCTTTGCCAGAGTACATAATTGTTAGGTTACTAAAAAATCTCCAGGCCCATGTGCCCATTTGATGACCCGATTTTTTTGTGTTGAGTTCGATTCCAATTGACCCTTGAAATGACCGGCTTTTGAATATTGGTTAATATAGTTTATCTTAGCGATATAAAACGTTTTCTGTTTATTATTAATTTAAAATGATAATAAAAGTCACACACTGTCATTTAATGCTGCCACAACTGCTTCTAACAAAACTTATTTGGTTCGCTTTTTGAGACGTGAGTGAAGTTGAGAGGAGAAAATATACTCAAAATTTGGCACAGAGAAGTCAATGAGTTCGCTTTGCAACTGCATGTCCAAGGCTAATTTTCATTTTTTAATATTGTCATGAGCAGGTTTGGTGAGAGATAACCAATTTACTGTGTCAACTCTTTCTCACTCGATACTTTTAAAATATCTTCTACCAGTCTCGAGTTATTTTCATATGCGAGTTAATAAGTGTAGGGTGGTCAAGTCTTGCTGTAAGCTTTTGGAACTTGGACGATGCATTGGTTTTGCCTACCGACAGATATCCATCGTGATGCCAATATCAGTTTTCAAAGATGAGCCCTCTAAGACTCTGGTTAGCCAACAATCGACCCCACTTCTCCTCTTTCGTTTGGCACAAAAATACAGAAGTAAAACAGTAGAAAATAGCAGCAAAATTACCAATATAATGATGATAGCAACAGCAGCAATAATGATAAAGAAAGTGAAGAGGGAAAAAAAAAATAATAATAAAAATAATAAAAATAATAATGATAACAGCAGCAGCAGCAGCAACAACAACAAAAACAACAACAACAACAACAACAACAACAACAAAGAAGAAGAAGAAGAAGAAGCAGAAGAAAAAGTTTCCGTTCTTAATCACGATTTTCGTTTCCTACTAGCGTCGCTGTAAAGAAAATTTCACGGATTTTGTTTTTTTCTCCACATTGTTTCTTTGAAACTTAAACTTAAGGATGGCTTAAAAATGATCTTTATAGTGAAAAAAAGGAGTAAATATGGTATAGGAAAACATAACATTAGGACTAGAGCTTACATTGCGGCTTAAATCGTTCCAAATGAGTGGTTCGATTTGGAGCATTTTATGAGCTTTTAACTAAACCTTTTGTTTCCCTTGAATTTTATATTCTGGAGATCATCGGCTGTTGTAAACTATAATATCGTAGGTTCTGTACAATATAGATACTTCTGAGACTATTTTGCCTCTATTCTCTCTTCAATGAATGCAAGTAACTGTGGTGAATAAACTCTTTAATGGGACATTATTAGACTAACGTGTATTCGATTAGGGTTATATGACAGATATGTAGCTCGGAACAATTTTAATGTCTTGTGATTCTATCTCTGAGAATTCTAACCGGGACACTAGATCACAAAATCGCGACCTCCTTCATACTGGCTCTAGGCCCGTTTGTTGTGCACATTTGAAGTTACACGAGTTTGATATAGTCCTAGCCAAGCAGCAAAGCTCCTACCCACAATCTTCTGTCACATAAATATAAGCTTCCAGCCCCGAACTTTTTTCTTTTATCTACCCCGTCCCATACACACAAAATTTTGCTTGACTCGTTCCCATATTGTTTTTTTTTTTTTTTTTTTTAAGTGAACCGTTTTCTTTTTAATTATTCCCCATTTTTTTTTATGATATTTTTCTCCCAATTTTTTAATCGCAAACTCTGCCTTCGGGACCAGTAGCGCTGAACAAGCAAGGCGTTGATGCTCTCAACCTGGTAAACTTCATGCAGAACTTTGGAACGTGTGAAGTTTCTAGTCAATTAGCTCTATTGTGTGTTCCAGATTGTGAGGAATACTTTCTATTCCTCCCTCGAGGCTATGCTAACGCTTGAATGTGCACAAGAACGTAGTGGTTCTTAGCCTTAATTATCGGCCTAATAATGTATAATTATTTACCGTCTCAAGGCCACTTCACCCTCTAAAATGTCGAGCACGACTCCTTAGTGACGACAAGAAACAAGGGTAAGCCTTCTCCTCGAATGAGAGATTTCAATAGTTTTTCTCCTTACACTTATGCTTCCAGAAAGAAACATTTCTTATAAACTAAATCAAAAACAGATTTTCTGGATGATACATAGAGTTGAAAATGGTGCAGAATGCAAATATGCGTAAGACCTGTTTTAAAAGAGAGATTCTCATAACATAAAGAATAGCGAACGGCTGAGGCCAAACCGGCGTTCTAAAGGATGGTACCAGTATCACTGCCAACGTGTTTTTCCAATGAAACGTAATTGTTTAATTGCTCTCTGTCACAGCAAGATATCCGTTCAGTAAAGGTGCTTGTTTTATGGTGGAAGTTCAGACCTGTTAAGACCGTTATGTACAGACATCCATTGAATCCCACTATTTCAATACTGGAGGCTGATCAATCAACTTCTTGTGGAATCGCTGTGCTCGCTTCCCTAGGGGCCGCCTGGTGGGATATGAAAAAGAACTTTTGTTCCCTGAAATACAAGGATTCTTCAATTTTTAGAAAATTGAACCAGTCTTGTAGCACTTGACTCAAAACTGCTGCGCATTTCAAACCGAGCAGTGTTGCATAAATATGATTTTTATAAGAACCAAAAAAAAAAAATAAATATATCAGCAATCTGTTATATAAAAGCGCTTCTTTCATGTGAACCAATTAAAACAATTATAGCTATTTTACCGTCCATAATTATGTCTCTTTTTATGGTTCTGCCTCTCTGCATCTTTCTCCCTCCTTAAGTTTGTCCTCATCCCTTTTTTTTTACCTCTCTGCCTGTCGGTCGGTCTGTCTGTCTGTCTCTGTCTCTGTCTTTGTCTGTCTGTCTGTCTGTCTGTTTGTCTGTCTGTCTCTCTCTCTCTCTCTCTGTCTCTCTCTCTCTTAGAAAACTAATAAACTACTCTCCACGTTCGTGCACAGTTCAGAACTCATTTCTTGTATGAAATCAAACTTCTATCTCATTCTAATTAAAAAAAAAAACCCTAAAAGAATCCATCACATCGAATTGGAAGAAAGAAAGAACCGCTAACGAAAGTCTTTGAAAAGGGGATGTAATTATACAATCCCCCTTCAAACCTGTGATCGAATGGACGTAACCATGAAGTTTTTGGAGCATTACTAGGCATCGAAAAACTGTTTCGGAAGCAACCAGCTTGCGAGAAAATGATCGGGTACAAAGTAATCAGATGAATGATTTTGTAAAGACCTGGACAGCACGTCTCATTAGGCACGCCGAAACACGCACCCCTTCCATACGTTTCTCAGCGGCTGTCATGGACGTGAAAATCAGCCATCAAGTGGCACTGGCCGCGACAATATCCAGGCCTCTAGATTGCGTTGACACGGCAAGAAAGAGAGAGAGAGAGAGAGAGAGAGAGAGAGAGAGAGAGAGAGAGAGAGAGAGAGAGAGAGAGAGAGAGAGAGAGAGAGAGAGAGAGAGAGAGAGAGAGAGAGAGAGAGAGATGATTTGCCGGTAACTCTGTTTTACATGCTTTACATGTTTTACAAGTTGACTTCTCTCTCTCTCCCTTGCCAATATCCTTTTTTTAACTCGATTTTCATTTCATTTAACCCTTGAAACCTCACATTTGAAAACAGCTTTCACACTAGCCGTGAAGACTGGAGCTCATTTCTTAAAATGCAGTCGTTGATATAAGTTGAACAAATTTCTGTTTGTGGCCCATAGTCCTTTTTCGTTGCGTTTTCAATAATGCTGTCACCGCACGTGCATTTCTAAGGAAACGACGTGTATTTCTCACGTAACCTATACTACACATCTTTGTCATAACTGGTATAGTTTAGAGTAGACCAGGTCCTGTGTTGGAATCCTGGCCTTGACCATTCACGTTATCGCAGTCCCCGTGTAAAATGATTCCACGGTGTAAAAACATGGAAATCTTGTCAGAAAAATAATGCGCCCACCATAGCCATTCCTACCCTGAAAATTTCTTGCTCAAAGCAAGTAAAATGTATAGGTCACAAAAAAGTGGATTTTCATGCGAGTTAACCATGCCATCCGTATAGTAATGCCTAACGGAAAATAAAAAAAAAGAAATGTATAATTTGTTTGTGCCATCCACAGCACAGTAGATCTTTCCTTTACTTCTTCAACAACTCTTATAACCACCTAAAATAGTACTAATACGCTTCCGATGCTACTTTTTCTCCTGTTGTTGCTACAGTAAGCTACTACTACTACCATCACTACTACTACTACTACTACTACTACTACTACTACTACTACTACTACTACTACTACTACTACTACTACTACTACTACTACTACTACTACTACTACTACTACTACTACTACTACTACTACTACTACTACTACTACTACTACTACTACTACCATCACTACTACTACTACTACTACTACTACTACTACTACTACTACTACTACTACTACTACTACTACTACTACTACCACTACTGCTACCACTACTACTACCACTACTACTACCACTACTACTACCACTACTACTACCACTACTACTACTACTACTACTACTACTACTACTACTACTACTACTACTACTACTACTACTACTACTGCAGTTATCACTACTGCTTCTATTGCTGCTGATCCTGCTACTGCGACTGCTACAACTCCAAATTCAATAAAAAAAAAAACTTTAACAGAATTACATAATGCAATTGGGAAGAAGAAGAAGAAGAAGAAGAAGAAGAAGAAGAAGAAGAAGAAGAAGAAGAAGAAGAAGAAGAAGAAGAAGAAGAAGAAGAAGAAGGAGGAGGAGGAGGAGGAGGAGGAGGAGGAGGAGGAGAAGGAGGAGGAGGAGGAGGAGGAGGCAATGGTGACAGAATTACACAATGCAATTGATAGGAAGAAGAAGAAGAAGGATGACCTATATAATAACAATGGTAAATAAAAAACGGTAACAGAAATACAAACAATACAATTGAGGAGGAGGAAGTACTCGTACCTCACATGTCGCAGTTTTGAAGGACCTCATCATCTTTTCCCTACACCATGTTAACGAAAGAGAGGGCCGTTGTTTATTTTTATGACAAATAACACATTCTCAGGTAAAAAAAAAAAAAAAAGTAAAATTTCCCCGCCTTGCAGAAGTCTAGAGTTTTCGCCGCTGCATGTATGCAGATATTAACCTTTTTTTCCCTTTACAAAAAAACAACAAAGTGGACACCATGTCAGAGACATCCAAACATCGAGGGAGACCACCCAGTTTCATGGTAACCTGTCTTGAATCATTTGCCACCAACATCAGTTTTCGTTTATTTTTGTATATCTTTTGTGAACGATGTTTTCGGAAAAAAAAAACAAAAAAAAAAACTACGCGTTTTTGTAAAGTGAAAAAAAAAGATTTTAGATGTGTGATTCAGACCTGAAGTCCCTTTGTTTGAAAAAGAAAGATGGAGAAACAGACCGAGAGAGGGGGGGGGGGGGGGCGCTTGAGAAAGATTAGAAGATATGAAGTGCAAGGAGAGAGAGAGAGAGAGAGAGAGAGAGAGAGAGAGAGAGAGAGAGAGAGAGAGAGAGAGAGAGAGAGAGGAATATAAGATATATAAAGAGTGATGGAAAGAATGTAAGATTGAGAGATCAGGCTAAGTCAGACAGACAAGAATTTAGGAAGAGACATTAAAAGTGGGACCCCACTGAAAGATGCATAACATTATGGAGAGAAAAAAAAATCGAAGATTGAGCACTGAGAGCGAAACCTATTAATATATAATTATATATTGTATTTGATCGTTATTCTAGCATTTTGTTACAGTGCTCGACAAAAGGAGCTTAATAAAAGGAGCAAACGAAGATTTAAACTAGGTAATCATTTTTTGTTTTCATCATTATTATATACATATAGATAGATAGATTTATGTGTGTGTGTGGAAAGAGAGAGAGAGTGAGAGAGAAAGAGAGAGAGAGAGAGAGAGAGAGAGAGAGAGAGAGAGAGAGAGAGAGAGAGAGAGAGAGAGAGAGAGAGAGAGAGAGAGAGAGAGAGAGAGAGAGAGATCCCCCCCAACTTTTCTCGATGTAATTTTCAGAACTCTCTCTTTGTTAAGTCTATCACATCCTTGTTGTTTTCCCCATTATCTGAGACGAATTGGAAGTGGTTAGGGCAAGCTGTTTCGCCCTTCCTCTATCTCCAGACAATGGAGTAATGTGTCTGGGTCGGGAGACACCTTATTCCCCGTTCTCCTTACAAATTCTTTTCTCCAAAGTTTCTTAATCGCCCCTGTCACTCCAAAACACAATCAGACAGGACTCAAGGCTTTCTTGCCCTTTACCCTTCTCTGATTTTTTTTTTTAGACTGATGTGCTATAACATTACAAACCTGGACGTCAGGGCGCAAATCTAACTGATACGTTGTTTAATAGTGTCTTGATACAACTTTTTTCTGCTCTTTTTATCAGCATGGCAAAGAAATGCACTGTGAGAAACCAAAAGGAGGAGAAGGTGTAACGTTACTGTGAGGTTCAATGTAGAAAAGTCTTTGTGTTAGCTTTTAAAGACGAGCGGAAGAAATAGCGGGTTGGTTTTTCATGCATATTATTATTTTGATGTCGTTTAGGTTTAATTGTGCACACTTTAGTGTAACGATATTGTTTGTGAGGAGGGTATGGCGCATTGTGTGCACCAGTCTTAGTTAACCTGTGCGAAGTTCAAAAACGCACTTAATGTTTTCAGTTTTTCATTTCCAAAGCGAATAAGTGAACACAATTTCATAGCCTAATGATTAAATATTCCAAATAGCTCCTTTTTACATGAGGTTCAATTGAAGACGAGACCTACATTCTCAACTTTTTCACATACGTGATGACAATTAAAAGGTTTATTTCACCAGGCTGAAATTATATTTATAAGTAAAAAAAATATGATTAAAGTTGTATCAGCTATTACACAAAGGATTTCGCACTAATTTTTTAAAACTTCAGCCGTGAACAAACGGAAGGGATATATACCCCAGTTTTCATTTCTCTAGTAACAGATATCAGAGAAATATAAATAATATAATACTACATGTAGGTTTGCTGTTTCAGTATTGGATAGCGAAAACGAATATGACGCAAAATTCATGGGGGTTTTTTTTTGTTCTTTTTTTTTATAATTATTTCCTCTTGCTTATTCTGAAATTACAAAAAAAGGTAGCCACGAAGGTAACACATTTTTGGAATTAAAAAAAAATGTGTTTCCCTTTTATTTTGATTTTGATTTGGTCCTGTTTCGACGCATAGAGATAAATAGAACACCCGTGGTTGATGGGAAGCATTTGTATCACTAGCTGCAGTAGTAGATAATTGTACTTGTATTGTAAGAAGTAACGGTTACTCCTATAATTATGACTGGTAAAGTTAATGATGTAAGGGATGGTAAAATGCAATAAATGGCTCAACAATCAGAAGTTTTAGTAGTAGTAGTATTAGTAGTAGTAGTAGTAGTAGTAGTAGTAGTAGTAGTAGTAGTAGTAGTAGTAGTAGTAGTAGTAGTAGTAGCAGTAGTAGTAGTAGTAGTAGTAGTAGTAGTAGTAGTAGTAGTAGTAGTAGTAGTAGTAGTAGTAGTAGTAGTAGTAGTAGCAGTAGTAGCAGTAGTAGCAGTAGTAGCAGTAGTAGTAGTAGTAGTAGTAGTAGTAGTAGTAGTAGTAGTAGTAGTAGTAGTAGTAGTAGTAGTAGTAGTAGTAGTAGTAGTAGTAGTAGTAGTAGTAGTAGTAGTAGTAGTAGTAGTAGTAGTAGTAGTAGTAGTAGTAGTAGTAGTAGTAGTAGTTTTTACGATTTGATGATGATGCTGATATAGTTATTAAAGCAGCAGGAAAAAGAATCATCAGCATTAGCAGTCTCAAACCGCTGTTTATTGTATTTGTCTCGTTTTCGGCACAAATATATCGTGCATCATGTAGTTCTAGAATTTTTACCGTTACCCAACAAGCCTTTGAGGTGTTTCAGTGCCGTGTTGAGAGTTCTGTAACAACTCCAGATTTGATGCTGATAGGTTCTTCAGCAGATCTGCTCCTTTGATTTGCTCATTTCGTAACCTAGCGTAGAGCAAAGTCGGAGAGATTGAGGGATAGTTGCAATTCGTTTGTCGCGCTTCTTTTATTGACCTTTCATTACGTGACAATACCTTTTCAGAATTGTGGCTATTAAATTAGACAAAGACATTGAATTGTATTCTCTTCTTCAGCACAAAGATACGACATTACAGCAGTTATAATTACCCATTCAGCCTCTGCCCGCGGCTTTTGCACAATGTCCTCTCAACAATAACACTAAAGAGATCAAATGTTTTACCATGAAAAGCATTCATTTGATCAATTCTTTCTCATCGCACAATACCGTGCAATGCGATTAAAAAAAAATTAAAGGAAGAAACGGCCACATAATAAAAACATTAAAAAAAAACCTTTTTTCCTCGGATCGGAAAATGTTTAATTTCTTAAGGACACGATTTTCATATCGTTTGAGTAAAATGAACCAAAAAACTGAGGAAAACAGGAGACATGAAAAGCCCTACTTTGCATTTCACGGTAAAAATTCCTCTCCACTGTGCCTCTAAAAGATGCACATTAAGGCAAGTTTTGCTTCCGTTAAAAAATATTAAAATTTCCAACGAAATGAACACTGTGACCTCTCGCGTCATTGGGCATTGTTTTGTTTGCGCTGTAGTGATCCCAAAGTCTTTTTAAATCTGAGATTTTAGAATTTTTCATGAGAAAAATAAATCTTCATTTTTGTGGGGAAAACAATACGACCGTTTCGCCTGAAGTAATGAATGCGATTAAAGCGAGCTTCTCCAGGCGTTTTTGTGGCGGATTCATATTTCCCAGCTATTGAGGTTTATTAGGGGAAGGAACCCGATTTTTTTTTTTTCAATCGGGCTTCAAAGTTTATTTATTAAGTTCAGTTTGATTCTTGTATGTCGGTGGAGGATATCATTTTGATCTCTTGTTATACAATTGTTCATTGCGTTTGTATGTTTCTTTCCATTTCTTACTCGGCTGCGATTTAAACCAGCATAAAAAAAAGCCTGCATCAGGAGCAAAATCACCACGACCTCTTACCAATGTTTTTAGACGTTTCCCACGGGCCCTTTTATGTTCATTATAATTGAAATATAAATAATGGTACGGTTGTATAAGATAATAATAATAATAAAGAGCCTCCCCTCAAAAACCATTAGAAAAGGTTGGTCTAAACCTAAAGACTACAGGAAATCTGTGGTCCACAGAAAGTGTAGAAAAAGGAAGGAAGAATATGAAGCCTGCTCAAAATCACACCTCAGACAGAAAGTTGTGTAAAACTAAAAGGGCCTAGCTATGCCTGTCGCATTGAGCAACTAGGTGAAACTCTTTAGAACTTACCTCTCCTTTCTTCAGCTGAGCTCTTTGATGTAGATCCGCTTGGTGCCGGGTAGATCTATGGAGCAGCGAAAAGGGGGAGGAGCTTGTCCTCTCATGCTTGCTTGGCCATGATTCGAGTACCAGAACCGCAAATCACCGGAGCGCAAGGATCCAGTCAGTCTTTCTGTCTCTTTCTCTGTCTGTCGAACACTTTCTCTTTCTCTTAATCCAAATCTCTCTCTCTCTCTCTCTCTCTCTCTCTCTCTCTCTCTCTCTCTCTCTCTCTCTCTCTCTCTCTCTCTCTCTCTCTCTCTCTCTCTCTCTCTCTCCCCCCCCCTTTCTCTTTATTTAATCTGAATTTGCTCCTTTACATTTACAAATCCTCCGAACCTACTATGACTTTCAATCATGAACAAAATGCCCAGAATGGAATTCCTTTGATCCGTGATGATAACTAAAATCAATTATTTGAAATACTACCTCACGATTCCTCTAACTTTGACCTAGATTTAGGTGCTGAAACTAAAATTATTACTTACAAAATTATTGTAATACTGTTATGTATAGGTTCATTTGGAAAGAACTTCAGAGAACCTCGTAATCAACTTTCCAGGTGGTCATCTATTTGTCGATTTGGATCAGAATAGAAAAAGAATGGGGAGAGGAAAGTTTAATGTTTCATCGTACGGAAAACAAGAATATCGGCCTATAAAATACATTTAGACTTAAAATAACATTCTTTTCTATCTTAAATCATACCAAATACATCGTGTTCCAAATATAGAGCAGCAACGACAGCAAAAAGAAAATGAATTTAAAAACTTTTTTTTTTCAAATCTTTCCGTGGCTTGAGGAAAATTGGAAGTTGCACTTAGTGACTGTCGGTAGCAATTTAAAGACTGAAAAAAGTTAAGAACGGAAGATTTTTAAAAAGTAAATTTGAGTTATTACATTTAAATCTTTTCTCTGTAATGACTTCGATGAAAACAGTTTCATTAATATTACATCAAAAACGTTAGGCTGGTCTTCTCTCAGCCTTATCAGTGGGTAACTAAAACAGGAAACATAACAAAACACAAAAATTCAAAATTTGAAAATGGTTTACAATAAAAGACCTATCAAATTTCTGGAAAAGCAAGTTTGTTAATTTTCCCACCACCAGCTGCCATTTATTTATTTCATCCTGACGTCTCAAATTTCTTCTTACGTGATAACAAAAGAATGATTCCACCAGATTTACTATGATTTGGGGCCACAATCACATTTTCAGTACGGTAATTAAAATCTAGGACAGTTTTCATCTTTTTCATTTTTGCTAGAGTCGGCCGTAAATTAGATGTATTTTATATCAAGAAATTATTACAGACGAGAGCAATTAAGACACGTCCTTCTTTTCAATCGATCAGTTTCGGAAAAAGAAAATCCAAATGGCAGGGATTTGAACCTTGTGAAGAGTGTCCCTGTCTGAGACTTTGTAGTAGAGATTTCTCCCTACAAGAATATTTTGCTCACGGCACCTGTAAGGTCGATCTGGTTGGGCTTTTTTTCCTCTCAGAAATATCACTGAAAACAAGGCTTAATAATCCAACAGTAAAAGCGGTTTTAACTAGAACAATTTCTAAAATTTTATTCCAAATTATTTCCTTGAAATATGGGTACAGTAGAATGCATTCTTTCAGCGAAATAGGTTGATAACAACAACGGTGATAATAATAATCATAACAATAATAATAATAATAATTATAATAATAATAATAATAATAATAATAATAATAATAATAATAATAATAATAATAATAATAATAATAATAATAATAATAATAATAATAATAATAATAATAATAATAATAATAATAATAATAATAATAATAATAATAATAATAATAAAAGTAGAACTCATAATATAAAAAGAAACTATTAAAAAAATGAAAGATACCTTTAATTAGAGACATTAAAACAAAAAATTCTCAACATTAGCCTAGGTCAAAGAAAATATTGTATGAAGCACAAAATGGAATAAGAAGGGCTTTCGCCAGGCCACATACACACCAGTTGTACAAAATCGCTAGCTTATACATAACTTGCTTTTCATAGCAGAGCCAGATTATTTAGTTCATCAAAATAGGCGGAGCTGGCCTCGCTTTGTTTTACGTAATAACAGCCGCACTGCATTATTTTCGATATATTAGGGTTTGTTTATCGTCTCGAGGAAAAACTTACAAAAGGGATTTACACTAGTCCAATTTCTCAGAGGTTTGAAAGAAAAAAAGAGGGGGAGGGGAAAGGGAGGGGGTTGGCACATTCAGTGTCAATAAGCATTCGAATTTTACTCTATTATACTTTTTACATTAAGTTGTAGTGCAGAGCGTAGCAAATTCGACTCTTGTAATCTGTAAACTAGATGTACTGCCCATTGCGGAATACCTGTTAATAAACAGGTTTAAGGAGCAAAATTTAAGTGGATTGTATTTTCGAAACAAAGGAAATTAAACTCGCCACCGTCGAATCGAAGGTCCGGTGAGCCAACCACTGGTACCTCGCTGTATCGTCTCCAAAATTAATCATTTCTAAAATAGTCTTTATCATGAAATGAAGAGACATATTTGCAACACAATTTTCATCCTGTACTGTATTGTCCGGCCATACCGAACACTCTCTGGCTGCAGACTGTCGATATAGGCAGACTAAAACGCTTGGTCTCCTCGCGCCCTCTCATTACAGTGTTAAGGCGATCTCTGCGGCTGGCCGGTGCCAGTGCACGTAATTGTGCTTGAAAGCATGGCGGCCTTGGCAGGTTGCACAAATTTTAGTCCTTGCTAGCCACAATATTACAATATTACACAGGGAGTTAGCAACAGTCTTCTTGTGAGTCTTATTTGCTGAAGACAGTGCCGTAATGAAGATGTCAGCCAAAAAGTTTAAAGAAATTAGTCTTTCCTGACCTGACCGGGGGGAGGGAGGGAGGGGGGGGGGGGGGGCGTAGTAATAAATGACATTGTTCAGGATAATTCTCTTAACGAATTATTTAAATTAATTTTTTTAACCGATTTTTTTTTTGTTCTTTAACATGTCTGATTTTCCCGGATTTAGGCTCGGAAAGAATAATGGTGAAAGATTGAACGGTCAAGCAATGGGTGATCGGTAAAAATGAGTTCAAAATAATTCGAGATATAACTGAATAGGTCTAATCTAAGCCTCGCACAACAGGTCCGACTTTTACTGAGCAATACAAATGTACAAAAATTAACGAATCCTTACAATGAAAACCTTTCAAAACCAGTGTTGGACCATTCCAAGCGGACAGTTGGAGCACTGTATATCAAGTCTCTAGTAAAAAATGTCTGAGAGAAGGTAGGAACACACTGCTGTAGTCAATGTCTTCACACATTAGCCTTCGCTCATTTTATACATCAATATCAACAAATTTCCATAAAAAACTAGAAGAGCAAACAAAACAAATAAACAAAAGCCAATACTCGTGAGACTGTTTCAACAGTCTATTCATAAATTTAAAAAATATGATAAAGAATCTTGGCGGACTCATCAGGGAAGTTAAAGGTGTTGCCAAAAAAAAAAAAGGGAGAAGAAATAAAAAATAAATAACTAAATAAATATACATCTATTATGTGCCTCCTTCAATAACCAGAATCATTCAAAGCTCAAACTTATGGATATGTGCTCAAAGATTTAAAACATAAATACATTGAAAATCGAATTAATATATACCTCATAATTGTAAATTTCATGCTCTTTTGCTTACCATGGTGGAGAAACTTAACTGTAAGCTGCAACTCGAAAAAGGTCCTGAACATAAAAGCCCCTCAAATTAGGAAAACGTGAGTGCATGAAAAGATGAGACGACATTCTATGCGATGGCAAGAAACTCATAGGAAGATTTAAAAAAAAAAAAAAAGTGGCTCTCAATCATCTAAAATGGAGACCTAATCTTTTTCCACGACCAGCTCCAACTCCATTCCAAGCAAAGAAATGGGAAAAATCTCTTAAACTGTACACAACAAAGTACAACGGAGAAAAATAGCAATTACATTTAGAGAACGGCCGAGGGTTTTCAGATGAAGAGCTTTCATGCAGCAGTTATACTTTTTATGCTTATTTTCACATAATGATAAAAATCTCAGTTTATTTTCACAGGAAACTGTTGCTAGAATTTTGAGGTTTCATTATTAATTCCACTCACACACACACACACACTCTATCTCTCTCTCTCTCTCTCTCTCTCTCTCTCTCTCTCTCTCTCTCTCTCTCTCTCTCTCTCTCTCCCTCCTTCTCTCTCTTCCTTTCCCTCTTTTTCTCTCTCTCTTTCTCTATCCCTCTCAAATAACGCCCCCCCCCCCACACACACACAAAAAACAAAAAAACAACAACATTTGTTCTGTTTTTGCCTTATCTAGGATAATGCTTTTAGAGATGCTGATGATGAATGTCTAATCGTTAATTAGCATTGGCCTCATCCAACCTTGTTTCTGTGCATAACTATTCACGCGTTTGTCGGATAGATTGGCCTTAACTTATTCCAAATTAATGTAGCAATTTAACAGAAACATTACTTTATGTGAAATGGTTAGTCAGGAGAGGCGCTGTCATCATATCCCTTGAACACGAACCTTTTTTTTCTCCACAGTTTGTGCTGTCTAAGTACGGCTATCTGGCATGCCATAAAAAACGGCGAAAGCGTGAGGCCGGCTCTCTGGTTCCCTCTCGGTCCACCCACAGACGGATAGAGACTGCCGATGATGCGGAGCAGCGAAACCTGTGGTCAGGTCTAAAGGAGGGTGTCGGTTCTGACGGCTGCCGCAAGGACGAGGTCCTTGAGGCGATTCTCCACTACCAGACGACCTACAACCTGCCTGTGACTGGAATACTGGACAAAGAGACGATGAGTTTGATGAGCACTTCACGGTGCGGCAACAAGGACAGTGAGGAGGATGACGGGTCTCACTCCAAGCTACGGGAGGAAGGGCTGGGGCCCAGGCGAAATAGTGACAGTGCTTCCCAGTCAGCATCTTCAGCTCATGATGCAGTGAACAGTGGTGTGGACACCAGTGACCCCGTTAGGAAAGAAGATTCGAATGAAAAAAAGACCCCTAATAGGCTCTGGCGACGATCAGCCAATCTCCAAAACAGTAGGCTTTTATCAGTGATAACTGAAACGAACAAGCTCGTCGGTAGAACAGAGAGCGCACATCGTATATACCTCCAAGATTTTATCGAGAAAGAGCGTCAAAAACAAAAGCTCTCTGGTCGAAATGCCAAGTCAGTAAACAAAAGATGGCGAAATCTTTTGTTTAAGCGGTACACTCAAGGCGAGCGCCGCAAACGCTCTGTTCATGCACGGCTGGCAAAACGACGTAGAGGCTTGTCTTTGCTTTTCAGTAACGATGTGGTCACTTGGCGTTTGTTGACCACTGGCCTCAGCACTCGCATTCCTCTAATTGATCAACGAGCTTCTATTCACCTTGCATTCAGAATGTGGAGTGAGGTGATTCCACTTACGTTCAAGGAAGACAATGATGGCCACATCGATGCAGTCGACATTGAAATTGCTTTTGGAAAAGGTAGGTGTGAGAAAGTTCGTTATCTTACGGGTACTCTTTTTGCGTTTTTGTATTATGATCAAGGTGAAATTTCAAAAGGCACGATTCCGCTAGAAGGAAAAAAAAAAAAAAAAAATATATATATATATATATATATATATAATATATATATATATATAAATTAAGTATGGACATTATGTAATAATGTAATAATTTTTTTTTTCTTTCGTATGATATTTTTTCGTCACCCTTACAATTCACATCAACATTTCTAAAAACATTGTTCCAGATAAGACAAAAAGAGAACAAAATGTTTTTGTATCTTTTTGCAGCAATATATAGGTTGGTAATAAATTGTGAAAAAGTTAAAAAAAAAAAAAGAACAATGATTTTCCCAGCTTAATGTTAGTCAATACTGTAAAGTTCACAGTTTTATGATAAATATCAAAGTGAATCATACTTGGGATCTCTTATCTATATTTTACCTGTAAAACTGTCACAGGCTTACAGTTAATTTTTCCAATATTTTGATACTTCCTTTCGCCAGCTTACAGTAGGATAAATCTATTTGCGTCTTTTCTCATATGCCAGACTTTCACTCTATGCTCTCATTTATGCTACTCCTCTTTCGACCTGTAATTTGCTTACGTGTTTGCCTTTTCGAAATGCAACAAATGCTTGAGAAAATACAAATATTAATGTTACATTATCCTCTGTTATGGCTGTTTCCAAGTGTACTTTGATTCCGTCTGTGGCAGCTTGCCCTGTCTGCTGCTATTGGAAAACTTTTGGCTAAAAATGAGTGCTTTTCTTCAAAAGTTTTGACTCGTTCACTTTATTTTCTTTTTTCCCATTCATTTTAGATCAAGCTATATCGTAGGCTTGTTTTTTTTCCTTCTTTGAACTTTTCCCCCTCAGCCACATTATTTTTCTCCAAAATAAATTCTAACAACTTTTATCCTGTTTTAAGAGGCTGGCTGTTCACTAAGTTCTATATTTTGTCCGGACAGTTTCCGTTTGGACCTGAACCACGTCCATCGTCTTCCGTTCACATTTTTATACATTTTCTTTTTTATACTCTCTCTGTAACTGCGTAGCTTTGCTTTCACTCAATGACAGTTGATATTCTCAAGCCTTTTTCCAGCTATTTACACATAATTTTATATTTATTCGAGAATCACACAGAATTCCTCTCCACATACCCAACAAGTAGGTTTTTTTCTTCCCCAATTTATCTGCTGTATAAATCAGATCATGAGCGAATAATCACTTCATTAAAACTTACATCAGTTATAAAATTAAACCCAAGCATCGCCAAAGACAGGTCTGCAAGTCATCCAAAAGTCAGAAAGAGCAAACTAGCTGCACAGGTCCTGCTCATCTTGCGCTTTGTCATCTTATGTTCAACTCGCACGTTTGCTATGCAGCCTTTGGTGGTCGAATTCTTGTTAGCACCGAAGATTTCACGGGTTTCAGAGTGACGTATAGATTCATTTTTAAAAAATCCTACTCATTGTGAAATTACTGTAAAAACCGAAGTGGTCTCAGAGTTTGTTTTTTTGTTGTTTTTTTTTTTCATGCATCATGACATCTCCTCTGGCTAATCACTGTTTTCAATAATAATAATAATAATAATAATAATAATAATAATAATAATAATAATAATAATAATAATAATAATAATAATAATAATAATTATTATAAAGTATGTAATGTAAATCTGATCACGTGCGAGGTGGAGAAGTCTGACTCACTCACAACAAGGAATGAAATTTTAAGATTGTTGCTAAGAGTGCGCCTATATCTATACACTTTCTACGGCAATCGTTTTATCCTCCCGTCCACATCTTTATCTATCTATTTACCTTTCTGTCTACCTACCTACCTGTTTAGCTATGTATGTATGTATGTATGTATGCATGTATGTGTATCTATCTATTAATTGTCTAATCTATTGAAAACTATTATGTATTACAATTCTTTATTTTTATAGCCAATCTAGCAGCCTATCTCGCTTTGTTTTTCATACATGATAAATTTGGCGCGATTTTTTCATCATTTTAGGAAACATCTTAAAGGAAATGGAAATGGTTTTTGAAAACAAGATAACTTATTTTATGCGTAAATATTTATCATTACAACTTAAAAGATCTAATTGTCGTTCTGAAAGCTACTTTAAGCTTGTAACTGGATGACTTTAGACTGATTTCATTGACTTAAGTTGCTTGAAATAAGAAATTATGTAGAAAAACCTCTTAATCAGATCGTTAGGAATTAAAGCCAATAATAATTATTTCCTTGAGTTGCCAACCGAGACAGATTGTCTCATCTCGATCAAAAGTAGACCTCAGGTTATGTTGATCTCGGCCATAATGATACATCGTTTTTTTCCCACCATATTTTACCATATTAAAGCCGTTATTCACTCAGTTTTACAAGTTTGCATAAAGGTAAGAAATCGTGTTTCGAGAGAGGAGAACGGTGTCTCCAATACTGACATGTAGACTACATATATCCACACGGAAACATTATACCTCTCACGCTGTTAAAGCTCTGAGAAGAAACAAGAACATGAAAATCCTAAAAGCATTTACATTTGAGACAGATTTTCTTCTGAACGAACAAGTCTCCAGTGGTGAAGATGAGACAACCTGTATTCCAAAACAAATTCAGTTTTCAGGAAAAATTGTATCCTTAACGTTAAAGGAAACTACATTTTGTCGTTAACGGAAAATCACATTGTAAACATTAGAGAACGCATCGAAAGTGACATTTCTAGAGGTGGAGCAAGACTTCAAATGAAGCGGTTGTACAAGGACAAAATATATTATCTTTCTGGATATAGGATCTCATCGTTCTTTTTGGGCCCGATTTACTTCTAAATGAAGATTCCTGTTCATAGTGAATTTAATAAATATATTCCTCTTTGACTTCTGAGGCTCAACATCAACAGACGTTTTTATATTGCTTTTCTTCTGAAGTAAAGTAATTTGAAAACTTCCTGTAAATGGAGCATTTCATTTTTTTTCAATGATTATTTTCCCAAAAATCTTTACACTGTAAAATCGTAGATTCGGCCCTTTGGAAAAACTACCACCACATGGAAAGCAAAAAAAAAGCAAAACATGAATCAGAAACCTTGGTACAATTATAAACGTTCTCGTAAGACTAGGAGTCGCTTTGAGAGTATAGCTTTGATCTATTTAAAACCAATTCATTCTCGTAGAGGAACTGGTAACATTTTTTCTTCCAAAAAAGTTTCCTTGTATACAAACGTGGAGTGAATGTACGGCGATGAATGTTATCTATTGATAAGTAGCAGTATATTACTCCTGAGAAAACCGGAGTCGGGCGGTAGTTTTCACCGCATTATTTACAAGGATAACTCCAGTGAAACACAATCATGGCGACCTCTGCAAATATAGTTATTTAGGTTGTCTCTTGGGCAGAGTGGTTTGATTTATCGTACATTGATGCACAATTTTGGTGGATAATTATGACTAGATTGCTCTTGCAAGGGTAACTGATATCTCGAAGTTGAGAACTGCAGTATCCCTTTTGTTAATTTCATTGACTCTGCTTAGTAAGCAGGAACGATAAAAGCGCATCCATGGTCTTTAACCTTTAAATTTTCAACTTGAAACATTGATAACTGGTTACTTTGCAGATTCATAATAGATGCATTATTTCCTCCAAGAAAGTTTCTTTTTTCTTTGATCTCTTTGACAAGACAAAGTTGTGTGGCTGCGACAACGTGTGGGGCAACATGAGGTCAGAAGGCTATATTGCCAGCCACACACCGTGAGAAAACTATCAGTCTGTTTGAACCCTTAATGCCAGCGAGCCGATACCCAACACGAGTGCCTTAACGTATTATTTGGCAATAAACGTATGTTTTATTGACAGAGGCCGCAGAAGAATACAGGCGCTCTGCATTGAATAGTACAAAAGAAATCCGTACCCCATGTGGGTAGATAAACGAAAAGAGGCCTTTAGCTTAACGACCTATGAAAGAAAAAGAAACAGAAAAAAAAAAAGTTTTTTTTTCTCTTTTTTTTTTCCTCTTTGGTTTGTGCCCAAAGTAAGGTAGACTTTGTGATAGCAGTCTCGAAAAAAAAGGGGGGGAAAGGCTGGGAACGGAATTGAAGCTGAACTATTATTATTGAGGCTTGGGATAAGGTTTGGGATTGTAAGCTTGTTCAGGCTGAATGAGCCTTTATAAAAGAGAGGACGTAGTTAAAATAAGCTGGGTCGAGTCCCCATTCACGAGACCTCGGTTCCCAAGACCATGATTTTTATATCCATTCAGAAGGAATACACAATACTTGCTGTTTTGTTCGCCATTTTTGCTACCTCGTGCATGTGTGTATACGGATGATAATGTTTGCATATTAATTTTGGGTTGCTTAATTTCTCTCAAGCCCGCATCCGTCTCTCAGCTGTCTAGACATGGCCTCTCCTTGATGTTTATACCCAAGCATTGGCTGTTGAGCCTACCACCCGCTCTCATTGACTGCGTAATTTTGACCTTGGAGTAGATTGTTTGGATCTGTAGAAGTCAGCCAGACACACTGGCTCAACTGCCTGTTGTCCGTTGGGGCAGACCAATAGATTGTTTGGATCTGTAGGAGTCAGCCAGACACACTGGCTCAACTGCCTGTTGTCCGTTGGGGCAGACCAATAGATTGTTTGGATCTGTAGGAGTCAGCCAGACACACTGGCTCAACTGCCTGTTGTCCGTTGGGGCAGACCAATAGATTGTTTGGATCTGTAGGAGTCAGCCAGACACACTGGCTCAACTGCCTGTTGTCCGTTGGGGCAGACCAATGAACTGTATGATAGGAACATGAAGCCGATGATGTGTGTGTTAGAGCAATCTGCTTCTGAATGAAGTATTGTTTAATAGAATTATGCGCTATTGAAATTTGAGGCCAAGCAAAGCTTCAACTGTATAGCCTGTCCCTTAGATAAAAAATGATGGCGATACAGCTTCTCCCATATCTCCCTAGGTCCTTGCCTTTCTCCCCTCCATGACAAATAATAGTTCTTATTTGAGCAAAAGATAGGTTGCAAGGTACGCTAACATCTTGAGCCTGTTTTTAAAAGCCTAACTGAGAATCTTAATCTAGTTGAGGTCTTGTGGCAAAAGCTGAGGGTCGTTCTTTTCTGTGTCAAAGACAAAGATATTCAGAGCGAAGAGGGGGTTTATGGGGGAAAGGGGGGGGGGGGGAAATTTTCGTCTCGGAATAATCCAACTTCCATGATTAGGATGTTAAGCTGAAAAAAGTTAGCTGCGCAAGATTGCCAAACCTGAATTTTAAGGGTTGCGCATTTTTTATAAATTTGTGTCGATTTGCAATTTTATTTGTTTTATTTAAATTAAAGCATTCAATGGCCTTATACTTTTGTATGGCCTTTTCACTGCTCATTAAAACTAGTATAGACGGCGTTGCACGGAAATAGTGAAGGCAGGAGAAAAGAACAGGCAAAATAGAAGATGAACGCGTTATAGCCTTGAAAAGCAAGAGACAGGTCAAGTGAGATAGAAATCTTATTAAGTGTCTCATGAAGTTTGTAAAGAAACACAGTTAATATTTTTAAACATCTGATGCATTTAATCTCCTGTTTTCATCACAATTACAGAAAACAGTCTTGTAATTCTACATTACGATGTGATTCAACTACTTGAAATACATTTTTTTTTCAAGTTCAAAAACTTATAGAGCGAACAATGTACGACTCAGTGACCACTCACCATAAAGAAGAAGAAGAAGAAGAAGAAAAAGAAGAAGAAGAAGAAGAAGAAGAAGAAGAAGAAGAAGAAGAAGAAGAAGAAGAAGAAGAAGAAGAAGAAGAAGAAGAAGAAGAAGAAGAAGAAGGAAGAACAACAACAACAACAACAACAACAACAACAACAACAACAACAACAACAACAACAACAAGAACAAGAACAAGAAGCGGGGGAAGAATTCTGGGAAAAGGAAGAAAAGAAGGGCTGGATGAGATTGCTACTGGGAAGGGAATGGAGAGAGAGGAAGAATTAAAGGATAAAGAGCGATAAGAGAGAGGTGGAGGAGAATGGAGGAAGAAAGATTTATTCGGCACTCTTTCGTGTTGCTGACTAACATGAGAACGGTCAGAGCAAGAAAATACAGAGAATATGGTCGGTTTGGACAGGTAGATAAGGTTATTTTAGGAAACAAGTGAACGATAAACAGAAATCCTAGGCTAGGATACTCATGGTTAGTTGCCAAAAAGTCTTTTAGGATTTTTCTTTTTCTTTCTTTTTATAGCAATCTTGCCTTCGGCATTTCCCTACTCAAGCAATATCTTCCTCCATGGTTCGAGATGATTTCAATATTGATAAATTGAATCAACTGGGTCTCGACCTGAAAGTGTTGTTGTTGCATGCAATTAACATTATCGATTCGACTTTCATTGTTGTTTCCGTTATTTATTTAAACAACAGCTACTTTCTTGATTACTTTGATGTTCCTTAGGCTCTCAGGATATTGTATCCAGGAACAAGAGGCAATTAATTCTATTAGTCTGAGTTCTTGCCATTTTAGTTATCGTATACACCCTTTCCGCCCTTATCCAATGAATCTCTTTAATGCCTTATGACGATCTGTGTCTATGTGTGTGGCTGTTTGTCTGTTGGTCTACCTCTATCCCCCAACTTCTTCATGCGGACGCACCTACGTTGATTGTGTAAAATAATAATGAATGAATGTCAGTCAACGCACAATAAAGCCAAAGTGAACCTTTTTTTTTTTTTTTTAACTTTTCCAGGTTCGCACCAAGACTGCGAGCACGACTTTGACGGAAACGGTGGTGAAATCGCTCACTCTTGGAACGTTGGAGACATGCACTTTGATGATGACGAGAGCTTCCGGTCCATTGGCTCAGCCGGCGTAGACGGCATCTACCTGCTGCGTGTGGCTGTGCATGAGATAGGGCACGTGCTAGGCCTGTCTCACACCAACAAGTCTCACAGTATCATGTATGCCATCTACAGAGGAACCCAGCTCGAGTCGGAGTTTGAGCTCAGCAGAGACGATCGCAAAGACATCCAGCAGATCTACGGTGCGCAGATTTTAAAAAATCTAAATTAAACGCAAACAAAACAAAAAAAAACTAAAAAAAAAAACTCGTTTTAAAACATTAGTCTAGTGACAAAGCATGTGATTGATGGCGGAAAGAAAAAACACCAGTGAAGCAATCATATAGATGGGAGTTAACAGCACTTTGATTTGAGATAAATTTAACTTTGATCTTTACTTTTACATGGTTTTCTTTTCCTTTGACGTTGTGATTAGCGATTGTAACTTTTATAGAGCGAGGAATAGGAAATGAGTGAAATGGAGAAAAATAAGATTAAATAAATGCAAAATGAAAATGACAAAGAAGGATGAAGAGGAAGAGGCAGACAGACATATAGACAGACAGACTGGAGAAAGAAGAACAGAGGCATGGAAACAGAGGTGGAGACAGGGGCAGACATAGACAGACATACAAATGGAGTGAGGTAAACAGTTAAAAAGAAGCAGAAACAGAGAGAAAAGCTGCTCAGGAGAACACAGTCATAATTATCTAACCTGCTCAAAATTATACCAATCTTAATGGTAAACGAAAAAAGAGGCAATAAAAAAAGGACGTTCTTCTCATATACCGCGACATCATCTTTAAAAAAAAAAGTATGAAAAGTTTTAATCCTCAATCGGTCATTTGTTTTCTATCATATCTTTTTTTTTTAAACTGTGACTTTGTATTTACCAGGAGTGTGCAAGGGATCTTTTAACGCAGTGTTTGACTGGGTGCGCCAAGCCCCTGGCTCCAACTATATCTACAACACCTACTTTTTCCGCGACAATCACTATTGGATGTACGAGAACCACTCCAACCGCACCCGCTACGGAGACCCGCTCTACATCGCCCGCGAGTGGTCTGGAGTTCCCGACAACATTGACGGCTACCTGCATGTCTGGTTTCTTGCCAATGGCTTATTTTTCAATGATGCTTATTTTTTCAAAGGTGAAAATAACTTAGCAAAAAGTCAGTTAAGAGGATATGAATTTGTCCTTGGTCAAAAGAGAAGAGATTTGTAAAAGGGCTCTAAACTTCTTACACATTTGGGGCCCCCCCCCCCCCCCCCCCCCCCCAAAAAAAAAAAAAAAAAAATTATCATTGAAATAACGAATTACAACGACTTCTTCAATAGAAATTATAAATATTTGCTTCACAACCTTTTTCACTGCAAAAAGATACATACAAAATTAATTTTACTGTGTCGAATTTTTAGCTTTAATCGCAATGTTTTTGCTTACTACTGGAGACTATGTCTGTGAGTTCAACAATTTTCACCAAGCATTTTTTAAATCGACATCCTTAGATATGCCGTTTTTCGCTTTATTATTTTTTTTTCTGACTGCAGGGGAGCATTACTACAAGTACAACAGCTCTAACGACACGGTAGAGAAAGGCTGGCCCAAACTCATCAGTGAAGGTTTTGGACCAAAACCTGGAACGACTGTTGGAATTCCGAGCAACCTGGACAGCGTCTTTTTTGACAAAAGAGATGTATACATCTACTTTTTCAAAGGCAATGATGTAAGTTACTTTTTATTACTGAAAACTGGCATTGCTCTTCGTTCACGTTGAAACTATTACACATTTTCTTACCTTTCATGTATCAAAGCTCAATACTTTAAACTTCAAATTTATCTCGTATCTCCAGTACGCATGACATTGACTAAAAATGTCAATAGTTTTAGGTAAAGATATATCATTAGATGCACTTATCATATATGACTTTGTTGCTACTTCAGTAAACTCCCAATCCTTTCTCGTAATTTTCCCTCTTAACTTAGCTTAAATCACAACAATACTAATCAATGACAGACATAATGATATCATAGCACACCTTACGACAACAAAGAAACATTAAGTCCACATAATATTATGACGAACACATAATCGAAACTTGGTCGCGCCCCTTGCCTCCAAAATTTCGACAAATGGAAAGCGTTGAATACCGGGTAATCATTATAGACATCCAGTTAAACGTTCTGCCACATCGTTAACTTTTTGTGGTTCAACTTAAATATTCTGTACCATTGCCTGCAGGTTTATGTGTATGACCCATTGGCACCTCCTGAAGAGAAGGGTTGCTGTGTTGTGAAGACGACACTCCAAGAGGAATTTCCGGCTGCCGAAGGTGAGCAGCCACTGCCGGCGCACCTGGACGCAGTTTACTATTCCTACCGACATAAGATGCAGTACTTCTTCAAGGGCGAGGATTACTGGCGCAACAAGTTATACGACCCTCGTCAGCGTCGCGTACGCAATAGCGTGGAGTACATGGGCAAGTGGTACGACAAATGGTTCGACATATGTGATGTTCATGGCGATTCGCGGCACTGACACATCTGGTTAATGCCCACACTAAAGGAACACACTAGCTCGCTTTATTCTCAAATACTTCCTGAGCTGAACGCCATGCTTCACTTCATTTGTATTTCACAAAAGTGCAACTTGAGTCAACGTGATTTCGATTGTTTTGCAAATAAGAGAAAGACAAATTTTAAAAGACTTTACAACTGAATAAAGAGAATCTAAAGTGACGCTGCTAGTAATGGTGAGCAGCCAAATGATAAATCATGAGGTAAAAGAAAATCAGACTGTTTTGAGAATTGTAACAAATTCCTAATAAATAAAAAACAATTCGATGCTTCTATGGTGTTCACAATGTCAGGGTCATGGCGCATGACACATCCAAAGTGAATCGCCAGAGAATAAGATGTCATTTGGTATTGGTGCATACAATGCATGTGCCAAGAACACAAGTGTAGTGTTCTCCGACTGGTCAGTCGGAAGTGAAGAGTTGGAAGACTTACTGTTTGGGGCTAGCTTACTCCCCGTGATTTACCCGGTATTTTTGTTGTCAAGAGACAGTGAATGGTTTAGAGTTCCTTTCTTTTGAAACATTTATTGGTCGTTTAGGCGTGGTGCTTTTTGTTTTTGTAATGCTTTACTATTCGTTTGGCTTTGGTTATGGGGCATTTTCTTCTTTTTTAAAAAGAAAAAAAAAGAAATTTTGTAAAAGCTCCAGTTTACATATCTCTATGTCAAGTTGTTGCAATTTGTCATCAAATCATTGTCACAGTTGACAACAACTCAAGGCTTTCTCATAAATCTTAGTTAACATTTGCTTCATATCTTTTAGAATAGCTTTTAGGAGCATTATAATTATGCTAGCTTTTTGTAAGCTTTAAAAATAATGGATGCTGAACAGATAAAATAACTGCAGTATGCAACAAAGCACACAGAAAAAATGTAAATTTCCATCAGGAAAACTTAAATCGAACTGTTTTCTTCTCTTATCTGTAACAAAGCAGGGACAATTAGAAGTGATTAGAAAAAGTAGAGTCTGTTACGAAATTCGATGAATTTCCAGATATGTCTCAGATAATAAATTATGCAAGTTCTTATTACCTGGGTTGGGCCAGATTAAAACAAGAGAAATGGCAAGCCCACAAAAAATATAATAAATTGAAGAAAATGAATATAAAACAAAATCAGTGCCTGTGCCTTTTTAGGACTGAATTCGCTTTAAGGATCTGAAGCAGACTCCTCACTTAATCGATTTTTCTCTCAATGCGGTTTGAGGTTCTTTTGGCCCAGCCTTATGATAAAATTAATGAGATAGTTAAACTAAAGACTACTAATAGTGTAAATCTTATAGCAGTTCTTGCATTTTGTTCAATTCAATATTTAAGAAATTATGAGAACAAGAGATCGCATTTTGCTGCTTAAAACATATTAATTTTGTAACATTATTTCATATCTCTTTCCTCTTCGAATATCGCTTTTGACTTATGACACTGCAAATATTTTGTTAGGAAATAAAAAATTAAACCATCTTCAAAATATGTGTTTTGTTTTTTAAGCATTAAAAAAAAACTTTTTTTCCCAGACACTCATTTAAAAAGAATTTAACACATCAAGTAAACTTCACTTTAAGATTGCGTTTTCAAATGAAGTATTGGCAAAATATTCGAATAAATTCGGACTGTTTTATTCACAATCTTTAACACCCAAGTAAATGAATAGAGTTAAGCACAAAATTGACCCCTCTCATATCTTATTCAATCCAACATACTTCTTTCAGTCACACTATGATTGTACATTGTAAACATAAACTGTGATGAAAGGGTTTTATAAGTTTGAAGTAATGTTCTGTTCGTTACTAGGCTATTAATTCTCACTATAACCATATCCTAAAGCGAAATATTAGAGATTCAGAACTGCTTTTATGATTCGACTCTCTACCTAGAATAAATAATATTCATCTATCTCAATGTTACATTTTGAGTTGCTTGATGTATTTATACCTTATTTAATTTAACTGAAACCTCCAATATAAAACTCCGAGAGAAACTTTTGGGGACAAGTTGCACAATTTACAATTGCAGATCACCATATTGTGCCAACGCGGGCACCAAAAAATGCAATTTTTAATACATAGGCTCCATTCCAAAGAATTTTTCATCGTTATAAAAATCGAAACAATATTATGTTTTGAAATATTTTCACTGAATAATGACTTTGATTTTATCACACCTAGAATTTTTCAATTGGATGGATGAGCCTTTATATAACCAGAGGATTTGTTCCCAAATTTGCAAGAATATAGGTTGTCGAAATTGCCACTCGCAAAATATGAATATTTATAACAGTTTTCTGCAAAAAAATATGAATATTTATAACAGTTTTCTGCAAATTTGAAAACTTTATATTATGTTTCACATTTAAAAGCTGTACATACTTCTTTCATACTGACCTTTGTTGATTTGAATACCTTGTTTTGTTAAATTAATTTTGAAAGTATTTTTTTCTGCATTTATTACCTTTTTGGAATGTTGAAAAAAAAACACACAAAAGAATAGAAAAAAAGCCAACTATTTAACTAGTATATACTTTATATTGTCAAACATTCCCTAATTCCCTGAATTTTATTGGAGAGTCATTGGTTTACAATATCTCATCTAAACTATATAAAAACTGCATCGCCTTCAGCTTCTCATGGCTATAAGAAAAGAAAACATTGCTTTCTTTGTGAAGTACACATTTTTATCATTGTTTACAAATACATACTCATTTTCCTATTATATACTCCTAACTTGTGATTTAGGAATTATTGTCTGCCGCAATCTACAAACAGAACTTTCAGAAAAACTGGAATATAGTTTGATGGCTATGTTTATCTAGTCCCAATAAGACCTTGTATGTAACACCGTTTTCTTTATCTTATTCCAACACTTCTTTTTAGCACGAAAAATAAAAGACATGTCTATTTGCTAGAGGATAATTAGTAATTATTTAGTTTTAATAACTGAATCCAAAGCCCTTGTTCATTTGGATTTTTTTCTCTTGTATATGTTTTCACAAGAGCCATATTATTCAGATTGAACAAAGTGGTCTATTCGATGAATGAAAAGTAAGAGTACCAAACTTTTAGTGATTTCTATCGATATAAAATAATGCTTTAGTACTTTCTTGCCTTAATTGAATTTTTTTGCAGCTTAATACTGGATTTGGTTGGAAAGAAAAAAAATTATAGCAGTATTAAACATAAATTTCATTTGAAAATCACCGGATTTTCTATATGTTTTTTTATGTAGAAATTTGGTTGCACTTTTTCTTTTATCTCTACCCTTTCGTGTCGAGGGAAAAATTAATTAAAATATTCTATTGTTAATTTGACAAAAGAGATTTTCCTTCCTAAGCAAAAATCTCAAAAGGCTTGGTAATACCGACTTGACTCCCATTTTTACATATTCACACATACCGTTACTCTTATTAGAACTGAAAAAAAAAACTGTTTCATTTTATGTTTTTATTTAATATGAATGTATGTAAAATACTTATTAGGTATTTATTATGGGTGTTGTTTTGCTATGTCGATACAGATACATTTTTGCACGCAGCTTATATTGTAAATAAAATATTATCTTATGAACTTAAAATTACACATCATTAATGTGCAAGCCATTGATGTATTAGAAATTGCATTACACTTACTCTCATATTTTCGTATAGGTGCGTTATATAAATATGATTCAGTCTGCTTAGTCATGCATAGTAACATTTTTTTTTGTTAACTGAACGATCCTATAACATATAAATTTTATTACGCTCTGACTTACCGAAGCAAAGACACACATGTTAATTTTTTTTCTTATAACTTAAAATGAACATAACTAAAACGCTTACATGATAAATGTCTAGAAAAAACTCTCTAAGGAATATCTAACTGGTGTTTTCACCTGTAGGCACAAGGGATTATTCATTTGTGAAGGCATATGAAAGGTGTATTTTACTAAGATCAGCATATGTTGATGTGGACTGTTTATTTTCCCTTGTTTCTTTTCTTGTATGCTTATTTATTTTTCAAAGTTGATCTAAAATTTTCTTCTTTGCTTTCTTAATTCTCAAAATTCGCATTGTGAATGTTCAAAAAATAAAGTGTAAAAAAAGACGTCTCTTATATTTGTTTGGTTTGTGTCATACTTGCACTTCATTTGTATTATCTTGTTAAGGGTTGAAAGAAGCAGGCGTGTTGGGGTTGATTGTAAAAAAAATTGTTTGTGAATGAATTTCAAGTCCTAGAGATAGCAAAAAAAGGAGAGTCATAGATTCTATCATATTTATTCTTATAATAGTTATATATAACTTAGATGAAAGGAACGAAATAGAAGTATCAGAAAGAAGAGTGATATTTCATATTCTATCTTTAAATTTTGATATTTTTGTTTACTAAAAGAAATTTAGACAACTTAAATAAAATATAAAAATAATCCTGGTTCTTCGTTATGAGGGAAACTGATTCTATAGGCGCAAGGTTTTTTTTATGCTGTCTTTGTTTATCCAACGCAGGCAAGAAGCAAACTATGTAAAAAAAAAATTTTCGACAAGTCTACTTATGGCAAATGATCTCTAGTATCATATGAAATGGAACAAATTTGCCGATTTCAAGAGCAAAATAAATATTGATCCATTATTTTAGTTACGGATTGTAATACACGACTTCAAAGTGTAATGTTTGTGTACTCAATAGTCCGAAAACAAAGGAAACTTTATGATTGTTATTCAGGTGAGTACTACTTGTTCTTTGTGCCAAAGCAAACAAAAGTTTTATGCGAAAGCCTTCAAAAACTTGGAATGAGGTATCCACGTATTGAATTTGACCTTGATTTCCACCATCATGCCATCATGGCATCAAAATACTCAAACGCCCCATGCAAATCTTCCAGATAAAGACACATTTAATACATCAGTTCTTTAC
>JAWDGP010000260.1:430000-647500 GCA_033675545.1 Elysia crispata
GTTTTGTTTGGTTTATACTGAATATGCGTATACAGTTTATGTAGCACAAAAATAGCTCAATAACTCAACCCGGTTGGTTGAGGATTGGACAATTTGCAAGAAATGGAATTTGAAAGCAGCGATAATGATTTGTTCAGAATAAGATTATCAACTTTGAGGTTCAGCTTATTATTTCCATTCGAGCTGAATTAATCCTCTTCACAGTTCTGGTGCAGTGCGAGACCGATATCCTTTTTCTTTGTTACGTCTGTCCCAAAACTTGTGGATGAAAGCACGCTAGCTATCTTTTTACACTCTGGCGTTTGGTTTGTTCGTGTTTTAGATCGATCCTTATCATTCTCTCTAAAGATAGCTTATCAACGGGACTGACTTCAAAGGAGACTAATTTATCAAGATCGGTTCGCCTCTTTTTCATCCGCTCTGACAACCGCACTATCACTATTTTTTGGCAACCTTGCTTTCTTTAATATAGATTGCTTTCCAGCCAAATTTTCTTATGGCTATTGCTTGATTTTGTTTGATTTTGCTTTCAGTGGAAGATGTAAAAATCAAAGTTTAAAAAGTCTTAATTCTTAATGCTGATTAAGACATGTCCACTTTTCGTGAAAATATTTTTATTTATGACTCTTACTACAGCCCACAAGTTGTGTATTTTGGTAAAGAATTTGAGCTCTCTGAGATAAAAATTAAAAAAGAAACAGTGGATAGGTTACTCATTCTCCTTTACCACTTAACTTTGGTGCAATCGTGGCCCTGGTTACCTTAAAACGTGTGATACTTTTCACAGGGTTTTTCAATAGTCCATTTTTGCTCTGTGATAGCAAGAGAAATGGCATCTTCAAAGTTATGGGTTAATATGAAGAAAAAAGCATTGATCTTAATGGTGTAAATATATCTCTGACAGAAAACCAAGTTTGTAAATTGTTAAGCCACCTTCATCATAGTCTGTCGACTCCAAAAAAATTACACAAAGTTTTAACTTTAACTGTTGCAGCAGTCAATGAAAAAAACTGATGTTTAAGAGCCTTGTTTTGGCATTTGTTTTAAAAAAGAGGAAGAAGAGGATAAAGACGAGGCAATGAAGGTAAAAAGGATGTTATATAATCATAGCTGTCTTGACACAAGTTTGTATCTAACACCCATAGATTGATAACATGTCCCTGAGGCACCGCCTTCTATACTGCTTTAATATATTACAAGGTTACATCAGTGATATTGTTGTAACGTAGAATTCAAGACTTTCTCTTTCAAGAACTGGTTTGATGATAGGCACTGCTAACAACAATGACTCGCTATACTTGTTCGCTTTCTATGAATATTACTTCTCATTAAAACTAAAGAAAATTAGATTTCCTTGCTCTATAAAAAGAGGCATGGGGTTGTATCATCTGAACCAAAACATGGTTTATGGAGCTAAAATGTTACATAGAAAAGAAATAATTAAAAAGATTCGAGGGACAGTTACTGTAAGGCAGTCCTAATGTTTCTCCAAAAGCCTTAATCTTACAGTAACTTGTGAAGCATATATAGCAGTGCTGCTCTAGCAAACCTTTACCTGGAGTGCATTAGGCCTACATGATGGACTCCCATCTTCCCAACCTAATGGTCTAAGCAAAGAAACCACAGGAAGGAAAGAATCCGAGAAAAGCAACATTTACATCAATCAGCGATCAGCAACTGGTAAATTCCGATAACTACAGAGTTCGAGAAAATACAAAGTGGGGAAAAAGAACAGAGAAGAAGAGAGAGAGAGAGAGGGAGAGAGAGAGAGAGAGAGAGAGAGAGAGAGAGAGAGAGAGAGAGAGAGAGAGAGAGAGAGAGAGAGAGAGAGAGAGAGAGAGAGAGAGAGAGAGAGAGAGAGAGAGAGAGAGAGAGAGAGAGAGAGAGAGAGAGAGAGAGAGAGAGAGAGAGAGAGAGAGAGAGAGAGAGAGAGAGAGAGAGAGGAGGCGAGAAGTGGAGATACGTGCTGAAGTTGGCAGTCCAAATCTCAGCCTTGCCCCTCTGTGAAGGTCTGAAAGAGGAGTCTTGCCCCGAGTTCAGATCTAGATCCAGATCTAAGAGTGAGTCATGTTTTTCAAGTAGATTGGAGAGTCTCACTCACATAATACAAGATGCTATGAGTGGAGTAATATTGTCGTCAACATTAGAGAGTGTAGAACATTAATCTGTTCTTTTCTGAGACGGATTAGAATTGTATGGATGATAGCCAAAGCGTATCTCTCTCATCTTAAAATGATCTTGTGGGATTTAACACTCGAATGGTAGATAATGAAACATTTTAAGACACCGATAAAACATTTGAGATGAGAAATAAGCAAAGAATCGATTCATTACAACAATTCACTGCAATTTTTGAAAATTATAAATCTAATAACTAAGACATGCCGAGGTAAAGGCGAAGCCATCCATCGGCTTAGGTCTTCGTTTTCATCCACAAAAAATTCACTCACTTTCCAGCCACCAAAAGAATCACATCGTATTAGGCGGAAACTTTGATTTTTCCCTATTTTTTTTCCAGCGTATGTTTAATATCATCCTATCAAACTAAAGACTCATTTTCTTATATTTGATGCGCTAAATGAACCTAATCGTCTTATGGAGCTTGTGAGGAAAATAATTTAATGTCAGTATTTCTGGAGTCACTCTTCTAAACAAGACACATTCATGATCTGTCTTTGAGAATGAAGACAACAGACACTGTCTTATATTAAAACCAATCTTTCTTCTGGCTCTAGTAAATTTCCAAACGAATTCTTCGTCGTCTTTTTGCCAAACGAACCACGAATTAGTAAGACTCGGATGAAACATGAGTTTCTGGAAAGTATGCTTTAATAGGAGGGTAAAATGATTAAAAAAGAAAAAAAATATATTAAATCATAATGAACAAATATTGTATATCTTAAAGCATAAAGATTATTGCTCTAAAGTTTGATGAATATGTAGCTGGTTATCTTTCGATCTAAAATCGAAATCGTTGAAAACAAAGATGAAGAGGCTTTGTTTGTAATTGGTGAGGCTGGTGGAATTTGTTTCTTTCAATATCTGTTTGGATATCTATGATTATTTTCAATAGATTTCACCAAAAATAAGCGGCATTGCATCAGTATTGCAGATACCTGTCAATTGCCTCACTCTTTTCCGGGAGATAAAGACAATCATTGAAAAAAAAACATTAACCATAAAAGCAGATCAAATTAATAGCAAAATAATACAAAAAGGTCACCAAAAAGTATGATTCAGCAGCAGGAAGATTAGGATATAATGATGCGGAAATTTTTGCGTCTTCGGGGCGCTATCAGATTCTTTAAATATTTTCTTCTAGATTTATTGTAAGAAATCCGATATCTGGGGTGTGTGTGTGTGGGGGGGGGGGGGGGGGGTGGGGGGGATTTTGAGGTTTGGGCTGCTTTTGACTCAATTGCTTGTAAAAAAAAAATTGATATTATGAACCTGCACTACTTTCAAATCAGACCAACAGGAAACAGCGCTTAAAATGTATTTTCTATTTTCTACGGCATTATTTTGTTTATTACTTTTTTTTTTTATACCTCTTTCGGTCGAAGGATGTTAATTATTATTGTTAACTTGACAACATGACAACATGACACTAACTCTTTGTTAAAATAAATTTACATTAAAGCCCAATTTAACACAATTTAGTTATGAAAGTCATAACAATAATAATAATAATAATAATAATAATAATAATAATAATAATAATAATAATAATAATAATAATAATAATAATAATATTAATAATAATAATAATAATAATAATAATAATAATAATAATAATAATAATAATAATAATAATAATAATAATAATAATAATAATAATAATAATAATAATAATAATAATAATAATAATAATAATAATAATTATTATTATTATTATTATTATTATTATTATTATTATTATTATTATTATTATTATTATTATTATTATTATTATTATTATTATTATTATCATTATTATTATTACTATTTAGTATTTTCGCGTCCTTTGAGGCCAAACTGAATGAAACAAACTTTCTCAGAAAAAAAATTGCTTCACATTTAATTCCCTCCTGTACTTTCATACCCTTAAGGATTTCGCCATCTCCAGCAATCGTTAAGTCATGGGTATTACATTTTACTGTTCAGCCTCCTCGTAAGGGCATTCATCCATTGTAATAATTACGTCGGTAGAAAGGAATATTTTCCCCACACAACTGTGCTTGACTGCGTCTCTATATCTCATTGATTGAATAGAATAACTTTGTCTTGATATGAGATTAAAAAATTATTTTAAAAATTATAGATCATGAATTTTTTTTTCTTACCACTGTACTGTGAATGAACTATTGTTTTCTCACTGAAATCTTATTAGAAGACATGATTTAGTCTTTCGGTTATTTACTTTCGGTATATTTAATGAGCCTTACAGAAGGCCAAAAAGCTGACAATGTCATCAAACCGCCTCATAAACTATTGCAATGATGAGTTGTTGATTTTTTTTTTTAACTTTCAAGGCTGGGCTAGCAATGTTTACTACTGAGGTGTAACAGCTGACCTCAGAACTTCTCGTTAGTTTTCTTTTAATTGTAGGGCCTAAACTCAGCTTAAAAGGTCAAAATAATGAAGAAATCATTGCTTATAAATTAAAACACAAGCAAAGGTTTGTGATTTGTAGACATTTAAAGTGAACACAACCAAAAAATTAGAAGAAATGGCAAGTTTCAATGCATTCGGAAGGCCGCTCCATACTTAAGTTATGTACCGTCAATATCTTTCAATCTACATATCATATATCTATCTTTCTACTTATTTAACAATTTTTTCCACCTCTCATCTATCTTTCTGTCTGACATACTATCTACCTCTCTATCTGATATTACTACTACCGTTCATCCAACCTCTTTCTTTGTTTCTTTCTCTCTATATTTGTAGATAATATACACTCACACAAAACATATTGTATAATAGATATACACAACGCAAAGCATATTGTTTATGGAAACTGTTAAAATCCGGTGGTCAGTGAAAACGCTTTTACAGTGCTTGTACGGGTTTCTTATTAATTTGGTTAGTTGGTTACTTTGCACTAGAGGAAAACAAATATATAAATAAATGTTGGGTGACCTCATTAGGGCTGAAACTTGCCTCTGGGTATTTTCACAATTAATGCCTCCTTTTTTTTCTTATACAAATCGACTATTGGGTAAGGTGAGTATTTCCCCACCTTGATCGATTTCGACTTAAAAACAGATTTCAGGAGATAAATTACATTAAAGCTATTTAGTTTGCCACTTCTACTTCATCGACTTGGAGCATATTATTTTGATTATTGATAATACTTATTTCAATAGAAAATCTCAAATACATGAAAAAAAACTGAAGCCGTATTTTCTCAAGGCTTCCTTAATTAAGATCTTATGATAACATATGTGAACAGAAAGAGAAGCTAGTTGAATGAAGGCTCTTACGTAGCCGTCATACCCGTGGCAGTTGCCAAGCACAAAACCAAATTGAAGTGCTTCACTGAAAATGACCAACTTAGGAAGAAAATAGTAGTTTGTACATGAAGGCCTCCCAAAACTTTTAAGAAAATCTAAATTTGCGTTTCTTTTCAAATTTGGTTGTGAAAAATTTTAACGTTGTAAGCTTGTAGTGGGTTTAGGAACATGTGCCAATGATCACACATTCGTGTTAGGAAAATATACAGATGTCTTTTAATACGAGATATTTATCAATGTATATCTGCAATTCATAAAATAAGGCTAGTTATCCTTCGTAACATTGTTGATATAATACCACCGTTAGCATTTATGATCTATCTATTTGTCTATTGTCGTTGTAACTGACTATCTCTCGATCAATATATCTACTCACTCTATCTGTATTAGTATTATTCTTTAGAAGACGTTTTACTATTTATCTATCTTTCTTCTTTTCCTCTTTTTAACTATATTTATGTATCTATTCTCCTATAATTTATGTTCCCATCTTTCTATCTATTTGTCTGTTTATTTAACCAAATATGATTTAAACCTATCTATCTACCTAATGATCTCTCCATTTCCTGTAAAGACTAAAGCCACAGTTTATCTTCTCACAAGCCTCTATCTCGCCAGGTCTTTGTCAAGAGTTTGATTGAGCACAGACAGCTTCGCCAGAAACCGTTCGCCTTTCTCAGCGGTTCTAAAACAGTGTTCCTTGTCCCCTCTTAAAGGAATCGCAAATAAGATTATGTGTACGTTTTGTTCCATAAAAATATTAATACAAATACAAATATTAAATGCCTCTCTGCTTTTCAAATAGAATCAAGCTCATTTATCGCGATTGTTATGGTAATATTATGAATAATTCATAGCAAAAAAAACAACAAAAAAAAACAGCAAAAAATGGTAGTGCAAAAAAATTAGAACAAAAATACCAAAGAAGAAATAGTAGCAGTAATAGTAGCAGATAACTGTAGTAGTAGTAGTAGTAGTAGTAGTAGTAGTAGTAGTAGTAGTAGTAGTAGTAGTAGTAGTAGTAGTAGTAGTAGTAGTAGTAGTAGTAGTAGTAGTAGTAGTAGTAGTAGTAGTAGTAGTAGTAGTAGTAGTAGTAGTAGTAGTAGTAGTAGTAGTCGTAGTGTAGCAGTAGTGGAAGTAGTAGTAGTAGAAGTAGTGGCCGAAGTTGTATCTGTAACAATAGAAGTAGGTGAAGAAGAGATAAGGACAGTTTTCAGTCGTTGTTGTAGTAAGCATTATAAGAATGGTTATAATGGAAACAATTATAATGGTTATAATTGTGATAATCGGTTAACAAAACTTGTATGAATGTAAAATAGTTTGTTCGATGAAGATCTGTTTTTCTTTCCTTTTCATTAAGTTCTATAGAAGAGGTACATCGTCCTTTTCTGTGTGAGAAACGTCTGTCTAGACAGCACCCACGGGTGGTATGGTAGCATCCAAAATGTTGTTGGCGATAAGAACAGACGTTGGAAGCCGCTGTCTGGCACTCGGACTGACTGGTAAGAAAGGTTAAAACGCACTTGCAACACCCGAAACTATTATATTATTATCTCCTGGGAGAGAAAGCGATGCAGGAAGAGCCCTTAAGCTAAAAAAAAATAGATGATTCCTTTAATACTTTCCCGCCGTTGACATGGTGATTGGATGCAGACGTATCTTAGTCATGAACGTTCATGTCTGAACCACAGATGATGAATTCAGGAAGGACGATCTGCGTAGATTTCAAGCATTTATGAAGCTGACCAGTGACTTATGACATGCTCACTCTAATAAGCAGCATGACCGGCCAACTTATGACTAGACTTAGTATCTAGTGGGATCCAAGCAGAAGTTGTAAAAGTATATTTGAAAATTTTGTTTAGGTTTAGTTGTTGTTGTTCTTTGTGGTCTTTTTTTTTTATTTGGCATTCAGTGTATCAAATGATACATTTTCACGGTAAGATTATTGCAGTTCCTTTAATCAATGATTAAACGAAAAACAAAGACATAATTATGTTTTAATATATATATATATATATATATATATATATATATATATATATATAATATACACACACATATATGTATATAAAAGTACACATTTTATGTGATAAACAATTTCAGCAGTACGGCCTATTTTGTGCGTTTATGTATTTCTTGGTATTATTTGTTCAATCTTAATATTATATTTTCGATCTCTCTCTCTCCCTCTCGGTCTGTTACCCTCTCGTGTCTGTCTGTCTGTCTGTCTCTCTGTCTGTCTGTCTGTCTGTCTGTCTGTCTGTCTGTCTCTCTCTCTCTCTCTCTCTCTCTCTCTCTCTCTCTCTCTCTCTCTCTCTCTCTCTTTCTCCCTCTCTTTTATTCTCTCTCTCTCTCACTGTCTGTCTCTGTCTCTCTGTCGGTCTTTCTCTTTCTCTTTCTATTTATTTTTCTTGAGTATAAAATGCTCCTAGTTATCACTTTTGTGTTAATTTTTATAATGAATCTGTGTGTCTGTGCTTATTTCTATTTCGGGCTTCCTACTCTCCATATATGTTTCTCTTTCTCCGCCTCTATCGTTCTTACTCTCCATCTCCTTGGCTTTTGCATCCGTTTTTTTTTTAACGTTGCCGAGAAAGAATTAAATTAGAGCAAGTCGAAAAAATGCTTCCATAATGGGAAAACACAAACAGTATAGTTCGACAAAAATGTGTTTAATATGTTCGATACATTCAATGTACCAAAAGTTGAAAGGGGCAAAATCTTAGAAATTCTTTAAAATATATAATACATTATTTTCTCACATTTCCAAAAATACAATAGGGATGAAATTGTAGTTGGTGTTCCATGAGTTTTACAAAAACGGCAAAATGAAGTAAGTTAGAATTTGTTTAAAAAGAAAAAAAAAACACCAATAGTATGACGAATTTACAGCGGTAAAGCATTTTCAGCGCTTTTAGGATTAGTCTATGGTCATCTTATATTTAAAAATTTTACAAAGTTAGCAGTTTTCTTTTTTCAACGGATAGGAAATTGTTAACAGAAATACACAGAAATTAGCGTACTTTTCTGAGACTAAGATAGCATCTTATGAAAGAGCTTTTTCATTAAGTTAGATGTATATGTGTAAAAGAAAACAGTTGTAGAAGAATTTAGTGCAAGGATAGTTACATTTTATATTTTTTGAGACATAAACGTCATGAGTGTACTGTGATTGATACTGAAATCTTAAATATCTAAAAATTTCTAGATTAAGATTTCAGTATATTATAATTAATTGTGAAAAAAAATACTTTGCACAGTATGTCCTTGTCCATTCTCTTGATGTTCTTAATACAAAATACATATTTAAACACAAGTGTAGAAATAATTGATTCAGGTGTCACTCCATGAGCAGTGAAGCATAATCCACTTTATCCAGCTTTATACATGGCCGAATTCCCTGATGATCATATAAGTATCTTTATTCAGGATGTAATTTTATATTTTTATTATCATTAAAAGAAAAATCAGTTAGGATTCCTGGCTTAGAAAATAATGTTATACCTGTTCAGAGAATCGAGGAACAACTCAGAGTTTGTTTTCGGGTCTGGAGTCATAATTCTTATTAAAGTGAGAAAACACTACAGTCTAGACGATTAGTCATAAAACAGCACTGTAAATCTTTCAACTCAATTAGACCAACGAAAACACAAGGAAGCAATAATACGGCATGTAGTAGCCTATTGGCTGAGAGAAAGGGCTTGCACCTACCCTAATCATATTGTATCATAGTAATCGTATGAGGGGCATCCTGAATGCTAAATTATAAAATGTCTAGAGGAGATTTCTGAATGAACAATGCTTATTTTCGATTAGCTAACCCAAAGGGCGTAACTATGCTTTTGAGATTCGTTAATGAAAACAGATAAAAAATATTTGTTATTCACAGATTAGAGGAACTGTTTCAATTAAGCGAATTGTTTCAATTCCAATCGAAATATTTTGAAGCCCACTCAGATCTCACATCAAAGGCAGGGGATCATGTTGCTTGCTGATTACTTGCATTGAGTTTCATTGCAACATAAAAGAAGGTTGGAGTGCGTGCTCCGAGATAGTTAGTATTAATTTCCGGCAGCTGCAAATCTAAGGCAAACTTGGAGATGAAAACATCAGGATACTCAGACTAGGTGAGAGATCTCGAGATCTGTTAGCATCAAAGACGAACATCATTTCTTTGAACAGATTGCAAGCATGAATGCTTCGGTAAAATCAAGACCTACAACTATTAATTATATGTAACTAACGTCAGTGCCTCTACCATTGTAACCTGATAGAACCCACAAAAAGAGATATTGATAGGGACCTTCATGTTAGAAAAACACATGGTGAAATCAGACATATATTATGTTATTCATAATGAATATAAAAAGACTGGTCATTAAGGTGAATACTGTGTACATAAAAAAGAAGAAAAAAAAGAAAGAGAGAAAGAAAGAGAGAGAGAAAGAGAGAGAGAGAGAGAGAGAGAGAGAGAGAGAGAGAGAGAGAGAGAGAGAGAAGGGGGGGGGGGAGGAAGGGGAAGAGGTGGTTGTGGTTGAGAAGGGGTAAGGGGAATATAGTTAACAAAAAAGTGGTTGAATTTAAGGAGTACTTAAGTATTTCCGGTCTCGTAAATCCAGCGTGGGAGTAAAAAAAAACTCTTTCAGACTGTTGTACCAACACCGCCGGGAGCAGTTGAGCCAAGAATTAATGTTATCACTGAAGTTTTTTTCAGACGTGAGTTATTTTCAAGCCACAGGCTGTGGTATGATCGTCGATAGATAATGTCTGAAAGGCTAATGACTGTTACAGAAATAAACGTGTTCAATGCTAAAATAGAGTTGTGAAAAAAAGCTGTTCACAACATGCCATGGCAAATAACCACTTGGCTATCGTAAACATGAACTTATATACATAATTGTCTAGAAATGGACCCCTGCCATACATGTAAGGTCGAAAGATATTGATCACAATATTCCACATGCCTATTCGTTACAATACAAGACGATAGCTTTAACATAGGCATATTGATATTTCAAATATTAACAAGTTTAAACACAAAAAAACGGCACCGAAGATGAAGAGAGAAACGGTGAAATATGCATTAAGCTCATATTGAGTAACATTTAAATTTGAGCATGGCTTCCACAGCACAATAGTTACGAAGTTGGCTCAACATAAAATCCCAGCAGCATAGCTCAAAATTCCGTATATGTTTTCATCAAGGACATGAAAAAGAAAGCAAAATGTAAAAACAATATCTACTAAGGAAACCCCGCCATATTACTGGTTAAGCTGTTATAAACAGTTCTCAAGGCAGCTTTTCTTTTTCATTTTTTTTTTCTCTTTTAAAGAGGGGAAGAAAAATGTATGATATCCTGTAAAAGCGATTGACAGTCAATTTTGTGCAATTCCTGAAACCAAATCCGCCTAGGAAGTAGATGAAAGTGCAATCTTTCTGGCTTTCGTTAAGTATGAAGAACATTGCGACCGATAGATGTTTTAGTTTATATAGAGTTAAGTCGAGGCGTTGAATCACTCGCTGCCAAATGCAGATTATTGTGTACCCCATCTATAAAGGCTATATTTCTAATCTAAATATATTGTATTTAGACCTATGCCAAAAGCAGTAATCTAGAGCTAAGCTAGAATTCGATGTCTACGGACCAAGGGTTGGCTTCTTTCTAGTATTTAAAAACATCTGTTACCCACCAAAGATATAAGATCTAGATATAAGGGTAGACTGTAGAGACAGAATTTATAACCTGCATGTTGACTTCCACTCAGTTCTAAATTTCTAGCTTTAAGAGTCCAAAAATAGAGCAACTTTATGGGACTTATGGGACTTCCCCGCACTGCGCTATCAGACTGATCCAGCTAAGGATCGACCTAGGTAACGTTACAATGTACTCGCTTAAATCCATTCAAGTGCTCTAACTGGCGCCCCTTGTCATGCTTCATTTTTTAATATTTCAACACATATTATTTACCTTTTAACCATTATATCAACACCATTATTCTGTTAACATTCGGAAATTAATGTATAGCGCCCGATAACACAATAGGCATGAATCGCTGATCTGACAAGAGAGAAGTTAAAAACGCTGTGGACCTCACAAGGGTCTAACATTCTCTGCAGTAAGTTTGCAGCAGCAAGAGCCATTACACAAACTCCATCTATGGCGGTAACTTTTGTCTGCTCTGACCTAAGTAGGCGTTCCAAGGAAATACGTGTATTGACACAGCTCCCATACCCTCAAACTGGCAAGCTTTGATCTATTGAAACTTCTCCCAAGTATGTTTTATATCACTTCAGGGATGTATTTTTGTACCTTTACAATGGATTCATAGTTTTAAGAAGTCCTTCTCCCCCATTTACCGTCTCTCTATATCTATCTTTTCGTGTACTTATTGATCTATCAGTCTACCTCTCTATCTATCTATCTCGACCTACCTATTAATCTATTTAATCTATTTATCTGTATTTGAATTAATTCTTTTATTTTCAAAAAAAAATTGCAAAACTTAATAAATATAGGTTAATAATCAACAGTTAGATTTTCAAAAATTATTCTGTGAGAACTCACAAAAAAAATAGATTTAAGAAATTAATATTTTAAAATCTTACCTAATTAAAGGCAATCAAAAGGGTTTTCCTACAATGATGGCCAATTTGAGAGCTTAAGGAAAAGAAAAGATACAAAAACGATCATAGCTGTGCAGTAAAATTAATTGTTTCATGCCGATTTAGGTTCCTAGAAGAATAATTAAGCAAAGACATTACTTTCCAGTTAAATCATAAGTCAAACTAAAGCTTCAAGAAAGTACAGATATGTAAGTATTGCAGGCGCCATAGCAAGCAGTTAAAACATGATCCATAACTAACATTGATGTTTATAGCAAACTCCACAATTTGAATTCCCCCAGACATTTGTCACACCAATGCATGCGTACGCCCTTCTTATTCCGAATAATTTGTATACATCAATAAGAATCAGGAAACACATCTGATTTAGTGCAACTAGGAGAAACAATGTTTCTAGTCTCATAAACTTGGTAACGTGAGCATACCGGCGACAGGTTTAAGAGGCCACCACTCCTATTACTGCAAAGTGGCATTGCATCAAAATGAACACCAACCTTAAGAGTGAGATTCGTAAAGATTTATTTCTTCGCTGGATGTTTAAAATTAGTTCCTCAAAAAGTTTCTCTGATTACCCAATAGCTTTAAAGATGTGGAACGATAGTCAGTTTTAGAAAACGCGCGATGCAAAGGATGAAAACCATCAACTTTGAAGGCACAGTTGGTGTCATTTGGAAGAAGTATGATTGTTACGGGTGTGGCTTCACATGTTTAAAAGTGTAACTGATATCAGGAAGATGAGTTGGTAGGTTCATTGTCGTGAGTTTTTCGTCACAGTCAGCCAACCACTGCATGATGCGGTCGTCAGTGGACATTGACTGCAGGGCATTCTGTGACTTCAGGGTCTCCTCTGTCAAGGTCGGTCTTCGGGGCGTGTCAGGCACTCGACTTGTCTGACCTTTACCTTCACAAGCTTCAAGGTCAGTGAAGGTCATGAAACGTGAGGATGCCGAATCTTGATGGCTGCTGGGTCCCATGTCCGATACCCCAGTGTCAGAGATGTTTGCGAATTCATCTGGCACTTTTTTTATTGAAAAAAAATGTGAATGATCGTACATGAAAAAAAGATGTAGTTTATTTCATTTTAACAAAGTCTGTTCATCTTCAAAGTATAATACTAATTGAAGTTAAACATTAGGTAGCATTCAAATCTATCAGTTTGTTGTCAAACATATGATGGAAACTGAAATTATGAAAAGCAGTTGAATTTTAATGGTGAAAGATATGAAACTTGTTTTCAAAAAGGTGTACTTGTTATAACTATGTTTGGTTTATAATTATCACAATTAAATAACCACCACCACCACCATCATCATCATCATCATCATCATCATCATCATCGTTCATGTTAATATTATTATGATTATTTTCTGATCATCATCATCATCATTATTATTATTATTATTATTATTATTATTATTATTATTATTATTATTATTATTATTATTATTATTATTATTATTATTATTATTATTATTATTATTGTTATCACATTTCTTAGTGTGGCTGTCCACTAAAACCATTATTTTTCACCTTAGACGGAATGTCCAATTTTTATATAATGCATCACTCGTTTATTACTTTTAAAACTAAACCAAATAGAACAGAAATTGGTAAATTAAAAGCATTTCTCTGTTATTCACTTAGCTTGTTTTTTTTTTTTTGTTGTTGTTGTTGTTTTTAGAAGGATTTTTTTTTTGTAAATGTCTATTGTTGACTCTTAATACCACATTTGACTAAGATGTCTTATGACCAAAGTCAGAGATGAAATTGCTTGCCTAAAGCACATTTATTTCTTAGCTAATACGTAAACGCCGAGTGAGTCCCTAAAGTAAATTTAATGAAATATAGAAAGACATTTTCTGAGAGTGCCAAGACGAGCTTATTTTATCATATGAATGGTCAAACAATATGGGAAATATCAAATATCAAAGTGATACATACCTAGTGCCCATAAAATTTTGTCCAATTGTGGAGTGGGTGAAGTTGCCAAAGCACGAGAGTCTCGACGACTCGTTCTTTTCAGGTATTTGGGACGTTTGCATTGAGTAGAATTTAGATTGGGATTGGACTCATTCGAGTCTTGCCTGTTTAAATGAATTTTTGGCACAGGCTCCTGAGGGGGCGGTTGCTGAACCTGGGGCGAGTAGGAGCCACGCTCAGATACAGACTCAGACGAGTAAGAAGAATCAGGAGAGCTTACGTCCCTTAGCACCTTTTTGTCTCTAGGGTGACTCAAGCTGGTCACCTGGGGCCCCAAAGACCTCCATCTGGAGGAGGATACCGGGAATCCTCCAGCAGCCAGTCCAGTGGTTTTGGGGCCCAGACCAATGTTGTTCAAGTTTCCCAGAGATGAGGAAGCACCGGGGAATGTGCTGCCGAGCGTGGCCGTTCTGCTTGGCCGGCTGCCCGATCTGCTGCGTAAACGATCCCGGCTTGGTTGTCTGCTGTTCAGCGTCAGGTGGCTATGGGCAGAGGAGAGAGGCTGTCTGACTGCGTCCCAACTCTGTCCACCAGTCCAGCCACCGTTGATATCGTTCATAGATCTGGAGAAACTTGCTGAACCAAGCAGACCTGGGGCAGGAGGACCACCACCACCAACAGCCACGCTTGTTGAGTCCACATGACTAGCCACATCTGGTCGGTCCCCGCTGACGATTGTCTCAATGTCCAGACTCCTTCCACTGTAGCCACTGACCAGACTCTGTTGTATGCGATCAAGGCGCCGCCCTGGAAACAACATTTGATCCGCAAATACTGGAGGTCGTTTAAACTTCTTTTCTGGGCCATTTTTATCTGGGAAAAAAAGAAACATAGAATTTTAAAGGTAGTCTGGTACAACTTTCGGTAATTTAATGCCTGTTGAATGCATTTTATAGACATTGCAATTTTCAAATGTTCACTCTATAATTTTGCACAAGTGCTAAAAATATGTACCGGAACCTATAATTGTTGCCTCGGATATCCAAAAGAGCAGATTTCATATTTTAACAGGAGTATGAAATAAATCTGCGGAGCTGTGATCAGACAGTATATACAAAATATTTGATTTTTCTTTTGTAAAAAGAGAATTAACCATGAAATAACAGTTAAACAGAATTGCAATTGCTTCTGTCGATAAAAGTGCAAACATATCCGGATCAAGTAAATTTAAACTAAAAATTCAAATCATTGGTTAATAAAAACATATATATATATATATATATATATATATATATATATATATATACAGACATAGAGGAGAAGCGAAGAAACTCGGAGTCATGGCTATGATGCGGTCCAGCTAGGTATTTCTCTTTTCTGTGAGATGTGTGTAAGTTTATTGGACACTTCTCGTCAAAACAGTCATTTAATTTAAGTTTAGGTTGTGATTTATAAGCGGGTCCTTCTCTTTCAGCTTCTTTCACAGTTGATTCCTCTTATGATAAAATCGAGTTTTGCTTGAGTACCTGGATACCTAGGAGGTGGCTCTGAAATCTATATTTATGCAGTTTTCTGTTCACATTGGATTTTCTCACTTGTTTCTTTTCTGAGTCTGGTCTATATCGAAGTTGTTCTTTTTATCAATATTCTGTTCTTCTGTCCCTTTTTTACGCTTAGGTACCTTTTTTCACTTCAAACTTGGCCAAACATTTATTGTAAATTTGTTTTCACCATAAAGTTGGACTTCCTTTTGATATCTTACACTTGGCTTGTTCCCTATGAAGCAGTGACTTTGGGATTCGATGGCTATCCATTATCTTGACATGTCCCAGCCACCTCAGGCCTCTCATACCCAGGAAATCTGGCATTCTTTGAAGATTGGCGGGGCTGCCTCTTCAACATTGATGACCTTGTTTTACCTGAAATCCTGTAGAGACATCTGAGATGGAAATTGCCGAGACGCCGTTCATGTCTGCTGTACTCGGTTTCTGATACACGGAAGAGTAAGATTTGAAAACATGCTTCATATAGATCTGATCTTTGTTTTGAATTTTAAATTCGAGTTTCGTATGCGTAAATGCTCATTTTGCGAGTCATATAAATGCCGCTGCTATCTTCCCCATTCTGACTAAATCTCATCTTCAACTGAAGCCGCAGTCTTAGTTTGAAGATGTGAACAGCAGAGAAGGAGATATATTGGGGAAAAGAGGGAGAGAGGGGACAGTATTTTCAGCACGAGGTACATGCTTCTTCTGCTAGTTATATCAAATGTCTATGTGAGATCTAGGAACACTATAAGTAAATTGCTTCTCACGGCATTATACTTTAGTCGATTTTAATACATTCTACAATCTTGAACCGTTTGATTTAAGATTCAGCTTACTCCCTGCCAAAATCACCACCCTTTAAAAATATAAATAAAACATATAATTATGGCATATGTAAAAATTTCCAAGGATTCCCACCTCTGTGCATCACAGGAAAAGTTTTTACGAGGACAATCCTGAAGCGACGATAAAACTTAACAGAAAATCGTAATAAAAGTAAATTATTGGGTAAAAGCAACGTTACTAAAGCCTATGTTTTGTCTGATTTTTTAGAGCTATCGAAATATTTACTGTTACTGCCGTTAAGAGATCTTTGAACAAACTAATTGTTATAGTTGCTAATATAACTGACAGCAATGTTGCTGTTAAAGTTTCTATGAAAACCGTCAAAAAGCTTTCTGCTTCAGCTGCTGAGAGTTCTTTCAGCAAATTAACTAATGCAGTTGCTAATAGAGCTGACAGCAAACTTACTGTTGTCAGGATACTTACTGTTACAAACTGCTGTAGACTAATTGACTGTCTGATGCGTGGATATAATCGTGACATGAAATGAGTGGATTAAATCATGTGGTCGGGACCTTTTGCTAAACCTTCAAGTAAAGTGTTTTATTGACGGTTACGGTCACATCATTTTAAAAAGGCAATGGATTGCATTTGGCTTTTGAATATTCGCCCTCTTGAATGTATACATTTTACTGCAAAAAGCATAGTTTTAATTTTTCAATGAAATTAAAAGAATATTGAGCTCAAGAGTCGCGCGGTCTGCAGCGCTATAATGTGTTGGGTAAATTTTAATAAAGGTGGAGATCATCAAAGCCTCAACCGCGTGAGATAATAGCACTAAGTGCGTTTGCATAAAAATTATTATGGAATGATTCATAATGCAGTTTTAAAAGAGGAAAGTCATTATTCACACATGACATGCTAACTACCAACCTGCTTGTTTGGAATCCTTTCCCCTTAAAGATGGAAGTGCGTTGGATGCTGAGTATGTTTTCTGTGATGAGCGTTTCGTCCCCATGTTGTTTAGAGATGTCATCGTGGCGCATCAGGATATGATCTGTCAATGGCTTCATCCAATGCCATTTGTCTCTTAGCAGAAAGTTTGCCTTGTTGTATACATTTTAAGTCCTTTATGGTTAAGCCATAGCTAAAAAAAAAAAGGACGGTCTTACATTTTTCTTAAAAACACTAGTCTTGCCAATAGGTTATAATATTGGACAACAATATAGTGAGATGAAACAACTTTGAACTGTTTCATGACACTTTTAGTTTGCCTGTTATCAAGATAACAGCATTAATCGAGATTTCATGGAGAAAAAAGCTGAACCGGTAGAGATATTTATCATTCACAGCAAAATGGAGTATCGTATTGGCAGCACTCTATGCTGGATGTGTCGCTAATTTTTAATTATTCTTAGCACTTCAATCATCAAGTAGATATGGCACAGTAAATGTCAAACATTATTAACTTAAACGCATGTTACACAACAATTATGATTAAGGTCTTTGAAAAATTGAAAAAAAAAAACACTTTTGCTTTTGTTCCTCCAAGCATGGTGAGAAAGGTAAGTATAATTCAGCTATGCGACGAAATCTAAAAAAAAAATCATAGTGTTTTTCTTTCTTCCCAAAATGGCGATACACAAAATGACCTGAGGCTATCGATTTGTTAATCCTTTATTTGTGAACAGTTCCAGATATTGTGCATAATTCCTATTGCGGAAATCATGGTGCCTCATAGCACCAGATAATAGCAAACACTTGATGTAGAGAAAGAGTGCTAATAAGAAGGATCCTTCTATATAATGTTCAGATCTCTAGGAATATAAAAAAAATATTCACGGACAAAAAATTTTGTGCTTCTCTCTATTTGAATAACTTACGCTATTAAAATACATATATGATATTTACATATCTTCAACTGCAGAAATTTTAATAAAAGGTGCAGTGGCAATTTCCTTTAAATAATATGATCGAACTTTTTTCGATGTATCCCTTTTGCATACAATGTGGGCAAAAAAAAATTCCAGAGATGTTGCTTTACTGCCAAAGAGTTCTCATCAAAGAAAACATCCACAACAAAAGGGTCTCTATTTTTTTCCCTTTGTTTGCAATCCCTGCTAATCCGGGCTTATCTGAAGCCGACCTTATGCCTGAAAGCTAAGTAAAAAAAAAAAAAAAAGAAAGAAAGAAAAAGTGCGTACACGCACCCGCAAGCAACTCGTAGAGGGTCACTCATGTCCTGCGTGAAAGAACTGGAGTCTAAGCGACGGTGACTTAGAGGCCGTGTCAAACCTGATTAGGGCTGTAATAAATGTGGTGGTCAGTGCGGTGGTCAGTGTGGTGGTCAGATTCCTGGGTGGCACTGGTTCAGTCGAGACCGACACCTCGCGGTTCCTAGTGAGCTCCTGTAAACCAACAGATCCGCGCCAGAAGCACAGATTACCCTGGTGCCGTTATTCTCTCACCTCAACTCTGCAGTGAGTTGAGTTAAATCAAGCCTCTGTGGAATCAAAACCTCGCCTGATTGCGTAAGATCGTCAACGTTCTTAGCTCTACAGTCAGTGGACCTTATTTCCTTTCTTCTTATGTTTTTGTCCAAACCATTTGATGCAAACGCAGACCTTTCAAGCGTCAAGATAATTATGTTTCCATAAATAATTACAAGTTAAACATTTTGGGTGGCGGATGTATGACGGGGTAAATGTGGAGGGCAGCTCTGATAAAGTTGGATGTTAAACAAACCGTTAAACTCTCACAGTCACCATTTTGGAAAAGGTTTTATAAGAGCACGATTTTCAATAAAAGATGATGGATATTTCATGTTTGCGACACAAAACGGCATTTAGTGCACATCTGGTTCAATGTTCGTTATTGCTTCTTATGTTTTATTTTTTAAGCATTATTCATTTCTTTAGGTTAGAGACAAAGTGTTTAAACTTTGTATTTTTTTAAATATTAATATACATAAGACTCCTCGTGAAAAGACATAGAACTTGAAAAATTTCTAACAAGTAGGTAGAGCCTATGAATATTTTATCAAATAATTAGCAGAAAACAATCGTGTGAATAATGCTTTATAATGTATGAAGCATACACAAAGCTGTCATTTTACCGAGAAAGTATGTTTAGGTCTTCCTCGAACATGCATTATAAAAATATAGATATTGGTCGACTAAAAATATGTTGTAAAAAAATAGAGGACTAAAGAAGGTAGTTGGCTTCTTAAAAGCCGTATAATCGAGGCCAAAAAAAAAAGTTCACATGCATTTTGATCAGAAATTCACCTTATTTATATTTGATGGGAGACCCGTCATGAGATCACTGCAACTTCTCTGAAGTATTCAACAGGAACCAATTTTGCCCACCCGTTTTTTTTTAAACCAAGTAGCTACAGCAAAAGTCAAATATGAATCAAGTGGCTCTGTTTGGTAGTCTGTTTCTGTGTCTTCACCGTTTGTTATCCCTTTTTAAAACGCTCTTTCCAGTTATAGAATCTAAGTTTTCCTACCCAAAATCTCCCAGTGCCCTTTAGTTATGTTTCAATATCACATCGATGCATTTTTATTTTTACATTGATGATAAAGAATACGCACTTTAAGGAAAAAATGGATGTTTGATGTCTGTCAAACACATCATGTTGCCTTTTAGTTGCATGCTTATGGGATATCTGAAAATTGAATGTAACGATTTTTCTGACATGTAACTAGACAGAGGCAAAAGATACAGAAAATTGGCCCCTTCAGGGAATGCCAAACATTTATTACAGAAGCGAAGAAACACCTCAACTTCTCTACAGACCAAAGTTTGTCTATCAGAAGAGCGAGCGAACGAGCCAGAGAGAGAGAGAGAGAGAGAGAGAGAGAGAGAGAGAGAGAGAGAGAGACAAAGAGATACAGAGACAGAGACAGAGAGGAGAAACAGAGAGACAGAGAGAGAGGGAGATGCATGTGAACTAAAAGAGATAATACGTATCAGAGACACGTGCTGGTTTAACTTCCAAAGTTGTTATGTAGTCAATCATTGTCTGATGTGCGTAGCCTCTAACGCAATACAAAGGGGTTCATTTTTATACGCAGTAAGGGATGATTCACAAAATTACGCAATCTGTTGATTTTTATTTCCACACAGTTCAATGTTTTAGATTTTTTCAGTTTGTTTTTTGTTTTTTCTAGAAGAGACATACATGTAGTAGAGTAAAATATGTAATCAAAGGAAAACAGACAGGAAAAAAGAAGTCGAAAGGAGAATTAGCAATGTCTGATATAAAAATGAAGGCTTGGAAAGATCATTGTAATATATCTTTAACGTATATTCGGATAGGCATTATAGATAGAATGAAAGACGTTTAGAAAGAAGAGAAAAAAAATGACATTATCGCATGGCTACATGCAGAAACACTGGTTCTATGTTAGCTAGAAAAGTCAATAGTTATAAAAAGATTATTATATGAATCTATAGGTATATATATATATATATATATATATATATATATATATATATATGTGTGTGTGTGTGTACGTATAGACAGAGAGGGATAGAGAGGGAGAGAGAGACACAGAGAGAGAGGGAGAGAGAGAGAGAGAGAGAGAGAGAGAGAGAGAGAGAGAGAGAGAGAGAAAGAGAGAGAGAGATTCCCTAAAAAGAGGTAAAACACAGCATTATAGACCAAACAGTGATATGTAACGATGGATCAGGGTGGGGCGGAGGGGCGAAGGGAGAGAGGAGGAGAAAATGTGTAGAGATCTTAACTGACTGTAATCAGAGGGGGTAGGGATGGTAAAATAAAAAAAAAAAGAACTATTACTTTCCTTACTTCATCTGCCGCATCATGGTTTCATACCGGTATGTGTGACCCCCCCTCCCCTCAGTACAAGGCACGATGGTCTCAGATAAAATCTACGCATTGTTGTGAGAAACGTATAGTAAACCGTTTCGCTATGTATCAATGACGCAAAGGAGATCTAATGCCCATCTTGACCGCTCCTATCCCAAAGCTTAGCTGCCGTCGGAAGGTCACACTGCTCATGCACGGTAGTAAATCTTGACATCCTCCTGCATGGGGGGTCGGATCAGCATCACGTTGGCGGTGACAGGATGACATCCGTCGTGACGGAGATTTAAGACTATCAAGGATGTAGAGGATTTTGGGTTCTCAAAGTCTGGACCTTCCTCCTACATCCTTCATTACTTGTTTACACATACGCACTTGAAGAGAATCATCCTAGCTCTAGCTCGAGATATAATTTAGAAAGAGCTAAAATCATTTTGAGGGATAAAGCAAAAATAAAAAAAAACATGCTCGCTGCTCTGTAGAGTTAAAAGTCAGATTTTAGGAATTTGTTATGACAATCAAGTTCTTAATCGACATTATTCCTATCTTCTTTTCAAGAATATTAGTATAAAGGATCCAAATTGGACCGATAACAATTTTGATAATTGTAATATTTATTGAAAAAAGATGTCATTTACTGAACGGAAGGAAACTATGTGTCAAAAACAGCGCAGAACTGTAAAAAAAATATACTCTAGTACTAAAAGTAAGTTACAAGTTTATGTAATCCACATCATTTTTTTAGTTACCACAAACACTGATGCCATCATTCTATTATTTAAAAGAGGGTAGCTAAATAAAGGTCCCTAGAATTAACCTTATCCTAGTTGAACCCAAAAATCCAACCCTCTACACACCACAGACATTACGAACACTGGACACTACAAAATATTCCGAAACATGTTTCCAAGACAAAGCTGTTATGTTTGAGAATTCCTTTTATTTCTGACTAGTTCTGCAATTCTGAAATAGTTCAGATTAAAATATTTCTTTTTTATTTTGATTGTAAATCCATTTTTTCTGCTTGGCTAAGTGGGGGTAAGTTATTGTTTGAACAAGTAGCACTCCTTTACGATGAAGCCTTATCGAAGTATATATTTTCCTGAATACTTATGACAATCTATTAACTGAGTAAGAAGTTCGCAGTGTGACGTTCTTTTTCACAATATCTAATTCCCAAATAGTGGGGAAAAACATGACAACGTCTATTCTGATATGGGGTTTGGAACAGTAAACAATGGTTGCCTTTTGATCTCATATATGATTCGATTCAGTAACAGTAATGAGGTAACAAATTTTTACTTCTTCAACTGGTTCCTATCATTCATCACATTTCATGGCAGTTCGTTATTTATTTGTATTTTTTATTATTTTTTCGTAAAAATGAGTGAGTCAGATTGAGAACAATATGAATAAATTTAATAAAGAATTTTACGCATCAAAATTGAGAATCAAAAATGGTTTCTCTCTCGGCAGATGTTATTATGCAACCTGACCCTGGAGCTGAAATTGTTCTTGGTATTTTATCGGTCAAATGACCAGTGAAGGCCCACTAGGGATCCAAAATTGCTCTGTATGAAAGAAGGAATTGGCATGACGACAAAAATAATGCACATTATCGCATTCTCTCCCCAAAAGTTTCTTCTGACGCATATCATTTGCATTATTGCTTCATATCTTGCGTCATACCCGTTTGTTTTGTTTTATTTTTTTTTTTTTTTGCGTCATCTTTCCGACACTAGAAAAAAAATAGATGAATACTCTTAAAATGAGTCATCGTAGCGACTTGGAGCATTGCCTGCATAATTAGAGATTCCTATTTGTAACATGCGCTTCATAATGGTTTTTCTTAAGATCGGGCCCGTTTGGTGAGAACTGTAAATTTGGAACCTGCACCTTTTGACTGTTCTCCACGCGATTGGATGCCGATAAAGTAACTCTGACCCAAAACATTTGCATTTTGACCTAGTTGCACTAATATTTTTTTTATGTCATTCTTGTCCTGGATAAAGCAATGATACTTCGTGAAACAAGTATGGACGGAAGTAACGGAGAACTCAGCGGTGACTCGAAATATTTCCTGCTCGAGATGCATTATTATTCGTTTTTGTTCCACGGCTGCTTGAGTAAGAGTTGCTGTCCGCTATACTCCACTTGTTGATTGCTGTAAATGCAAATTTGTTAATATACGTGTTTCTAAACAACCCACAAATATTTGATGAGCTATTTTTTGTCTAAAGAACTGGCTTATGACAGAGAGATGAAAGCGAAACTTTACATTGTTTTCTTATATTTATCGATCCTGTTGCGCTGCACGATAAGCTGTCAACTCAAACAAAATCGTATCGCTTCAGCTTTTGTATGTGATCATAACATTTACAGACAAGGAGAAACACAAATATTGTGAGGATAGTATTGAAAAACAACCTTAATTCTGTGTTTACCCAAACTATTTACAAATCTTTCTAAATGCACATTATGACTTTATACGACAAGTTACAAACAAAGAGGAAATAGAGGGGCACAGTTTTATGGGAAGTAACGGCTGCCAATTTGTACCTAAAATCATAATGAGCGTTTAGAAGGATCTTTAAATAGATCGAAATTACAAAATCAGCTTTTACTCCTATTAATTTAAGGCTAGCAACTTTATATTCGGGTTCAACATCCTTTGAAATAGTTACTCATACAATCACTGTCTTCTTAGACAAGCCCACAAGTTAGAGGTGTGTGAGAAACTGTAGCACAATCGGGAGAAAGATGCAAGGCCTCATTCCCTCGTAGCGACACTTAGTTACTGGTTCTACTTAATTGTATCTAGCTCATAGCTGCTTAACAGCACGATAGTCCTTTATTGATTTACAGACAGTATCGACTTAGAACAATTCTGCTCCTGTAGAGAGGCATGTGCTGTTGTCATAGCTCTCTACTTGATGACTTAACTACTGCAGCGGATCAGGGGCAATAAACCTTAGTGAATAAGGGATTTTTTTCACTCTATAATTGGGACGAAAAAGGAGATTCCTTAGTTATTTTACAGTCGAGAGGCTGAAAACGAACATTTCTTACGAAAATTTCTTTAGAAAATAAGAAAAATGAATGAATGAACTTTTGATACTCCACAGATTCACCTTTTTCTGCTATCATAAATTTTGTTTTTTCAACATCAAATAGATTTCAAGAGAAATTCAACTCATTTTATTTAAATCTGTTCCAATCGTTATTTTTTTTAGGAAGAGGAAGGCAAGTTATTAATGTGTTGAACGACGACTTTTTAGGTTCGAAACAGAGATCAAAGATATTGCTGCATCATTAGATCTGGAACTAATAGCGGAGAGCCTCAAATATTAAGGATTATACAAGCTTTCTGCTTCAAAGTTGGGACTACTCCTTGCAGAAATTCCTTAGACTATGTCCTAAAAATAAACGGTTTCTTAAAAATGCTAAGCAACAGTGATGGATGGGTTTTCATCATTAGTAATCCCAGATCAAGACAGGTTAAGCGCCTAGATTTATTTCCTCAAATTCTGAGCATAATATTCTATTTATATCCCTTTCTATTTAATGAGTGCATCTGCGGCTCTTTCTTTTTTAGTTGTTTTTTTTTATATTTAGTACAACTACACCAGTTCTGTCCCGCTTAATTTTGCTGCTCTTTACAAGTTGTATCTTCTTTTCTTTTTTGTAATTGTTAACACTTTATTTCCTCTTTACTCTCTGAGTTAAATTTATTTCAACGGTAGAAGAACGAACTTTTTATATTCTTGCCATGTGCCAAATATATCAATTTAAAAAGGCACTTTTCGTTACTTATTTCTTTTTAATCAAAATTCTGATTGTACAATCTTTCATACTGCATGCATATTTGTTTTGCATCATATATCTGCATGGACTTTCATGTGGTTTCAAGATTGTAGAGTGCAAAGAAAAAGATTTGATTTATTTCATGATTGGGAAGAAACCATGTTTTGAAAAAACATCTTTACTCCTATAATATCCTGCTTTAGCTCAATCTAAAGGAATTGCGTATTAAAAAAATGCAAATAAGTTTGGATTTCTCTCCAGCTCTCTCACATCTATCAGCTATTGTTAACCCCCATTTTCTGCATAGTGATCGAGGCGATATGACATTGAAGGAACTGGTAAACATTATAAATATGCTCTTTGAAAGTAAAATACATGATCGCTTTCGTGCATTAAGGGCAATTCGTAGAATTGATTAAAACTTCTTGGTTTCTTAGTTTATTCGACAATTTCTTCTACTCAATTTGTTATCGTCCCTATCTCGTCGTTTATCCAGCTTGTCTCAATTTGGAAAGTGTGTGTTCTTTTTTTATATGAAAATTGTTAAAGTCAGGGAAGGGGAGAGGAGAGAGAGAGAGAGACGAGGAAAGAGAGAGAGAGAGAGAGAGAGAGAGAGAGAGAGAGAGAGAGAGAGAGAGAGAGAGAGAGAGAGAGAGAGAGAGAGCAAAAATATTTTACAGAAAAAAAAAAAGAAAAAGAAAAGACTTAAAGAGAATGATAAATAGACGGCCATAAAAAAAAGATTCGCAGTCACATAAAACAAACAGATTGTTATGGAGTGAAAAAGACGAGTTAAAAATTATGGCGCAGTTAAATAAAGAATTAATAAAGCCATGAGCATTGAGATGTTCAGCTATGATCTCATTAATAAAGGGCGGATTGTATGAGGAGGGAAAGAAATCTGGGCACCAAATTGATGCAATAAATAATGGCGTTTTCCTTGTTTCTCTAAGTATGCAACGTGTTGTTGAAGTCTTACCTTATAGGCCTACTACATCCTCACTAATATTGCTACTAGAGTACTACTACTTCACTACTACTACTACTACTACTACTACTACTACTACTACTACTACTACTACTACTACTACTACTACTACTACTACTACTACTACTACTACTACTACTACTACTACTACTACTACTACTACTACTACTACTACTACTACTACTACTGCTTCTTCCTCTTCCTCTTCCTCTTCCTCTTCCCCTTCCCCTTCGTCTTCGTCTTCGTCTTCGTCTTCTTCTTCTTCTTCTTCTTCTTCTTCTTCTTCTTCTTCTTCTTCTTCTTCTTCTTCTTCTTCTTCTTCTTCTTCTTCTTCTTCTTCTTCTTCTTCTTCTTCTTCTGCATAAACTATTATCATTGCTACTACTGACTACTACACTGTTGCTGTCCCGTTTGTTAGTTAGTTAGCTGATGCCATCTACGCATTTGCCCGCGCTGCATCTTATCTTTCGATCTTGGTTTCCTTTGATGTGAGTAACGCGTATTACCTATTTTAAGTTCTTAATGGTGTTCAGAATAATTTGCATTTTGTTTCATATACAGATATAGTTATAGATATTTTTCGTCTTTGCCGGTGTAGGGACTTGAAAATCGAGAAACTGAGAGCCTCTAGTGTTTGTAGCTGAAGCTGTATCAACCAGCCAGCCTCTTAGACACCGGAAATACTTAAAGCTACGTGTGGGACGTCGATAAGGCATAGACGTCACGTGAAGGACGCGCTATTACTCACGAGCGGAAGTTAGAGTGAGCGTTAATTACTTTGAAGGAAGTGCGTTTTATCGACATTATTTTACTTTTTCAAAAGAAGGCATGGTTCTAGAGAGACAGATGTTCTCCATGCCAATAATAATAAAAAAAAATCGGTCAGACTTTGATTTTAAGAATGTTACTACATGATATGATGTTATTCTAAATCAGACTTTGGAATGGAAACTCAACATCGTGTATGGAAAACACTGCTGAACAGAATAATTTTAAATTACGCTTATATGATTGTAAGGAGTATAAACTGAAATTATTAATTTCATTACCATTATTTAATGTTAGGGAATATCATTTTTAATGATAATTCAGTTTTCTTCCAGTTACCATTTATGGCTTCAATGCGCTTTTGAAAACAGGCTAAAATCTCTTCTATTTTGAAACTTCGTTCTTTAAAAGGGAAAGAGCGAGGGAGCGGATCAGAGAGAGAGGGAGAGAGAGAGACAGAGAGAGAGAGACAGAGAGAGAGAGAGAGAGGAGGAGGAGGAGGAGGATGGAGGGATAGGAGGGATAGAGAGGGGGAAGGTCAGGATGAGGAACAGTCACTCAAGTAAAATAGGAGTCTATGTTACACATAGATGAGACTAATAGAAAGAAAAATAAGACACTATGAACGATAAGGAAACAGTAATATAGGAATATATATATATAGAAAAATAGTGCTTGAGAGAGAAAGCTAGTGGCAAGAAAAGATAAATCTAGCAGGGAAAGAGAGATCAAAAAAATAAATAGAAGAGAGAAAGAGAGATAAAAAAAAATAGAAGAAAGAGAGAAAGAGAATTTTAAAAAAATAGAGTGAAATACAAGTTGAGAAAAAGACCTATGAGTCAAATAAACAGGAAAGGATAAAAAAAGAAATAATGAGAGTCAGGAACAGATAGAAAGAAAAGAGAGAAGAAATAAAGATGCTATATAATTATATAAATAGACAGATAGAAGAAGATTGATTGATAGGATAATATTTATATACAGAGAGAGATAAAGGTAGATAAAGGAAGAAAGGGGAAAAAGTGAGAGAAGAAGGGGCAGACAGAAACAGATTCATCAAGAGATAAGCACAAAAGTAGAGATAGAGGCAGCGACAAACAGTCAGGGATAAAAAGAGAGGGAAAGATAGATTTGAGATAGATTAAGATGTGGAGAGAACCAGTTGTAAAAGGAGAGTGGTTGAATGCAAGAGAGAGAGAGAGAGAAGGGGGGAACGAAACGAAAGTGGAGCCAGTCTTCAAGTTACCTGATTAGTAGATAGCGTTTTCAATAGATAGCATTACAATTGTGTATACTCTTAGAAATATAATAAATGAATCACTATGGGAAAAAAAAGTTAACGATTCTAAATTTGAAAACGTTGCTTATTTTTTTTTAATGTTTCTAATTATCATCAGTTCTGGATCTGAATCGCTGTTAAATATTTAGTTCAACTTTCTTATTAAATCGTCATCAATCTTAGATAAATTAGGTGGAATATGGCCTTAATTCCATTAATTATGCGTTTAAGGTCGATAAATTTCAAAATAACAGATTGAAAAACCTTTTGAATTTCTGTAGGCTAATCAGCTTTGCAGAACAGGATAAAACGAATTAGAAAGAGAATCTCCCCTAATTTCTCATTGTTCATACAGCAAAACACAACCATTGTGAAACTGAATGGAGCCCCTGGAATTCTTAATTGTCCGGGGAAACGATCGAAAAAAAAAAAGTTTTTATATTAAAAAGTGGTTACTTCCCGTGTTTCTAATGTTGACAAACTTTTCTCCTCTTTAGAAGCAAACAAAAATCATTTTCAGACAGTTTAGTTATTTATGAGGCCTCGAGATGAAAGTACTGTTGGTAGTTTTCTGATTCAGTGGACAAATTCGTGCAACAAATATAGTTTATACACAACAATTTTAATTTGGTCTCTGAATGTAATAATCGTGTTCTTCCTCCTTGGTCATCCTTTTATCATCTATCTTAGGTTCTGTCACTCACTATTCTCAATCTGTTTTTCTCTCTCTCTCTCCCTCTCTCTCTGTCTCTGTCTCTGTCTCTGTCTCTCTCTCTCTCTCTCTCTCTCTCTCTCTCTCTCTCTCTCTCTCTCTCTCTCTCTCTCTCTCTCTCTCTCTCTCTCTCTCTCTCTCTCTCTCTCTCTCTCTCTCTCTCTCTCTCTCTCTCTCACTCTCTCTTTTTCTCGCTTTCTTTTGTAATGTGGAAGAGTGAGAATTTTAGAGAGGCCGGGTGTATATATAGAATAAAAACTATGCAAATACATGTTTTGAGGATATTCAGCTCTTATTTCCCTTAAGAAATTCCATTTGCAGAATCAAAATAAGATGAGCAGCTTATGGTTTCTCTTTTTACTTTTTTTAAGTATTAAGGATACACAAAAACGGAAACAAACGTGTATATTTTTGGTTAGAAGCGCTGTCAGGTTCCTTATCAAATATTTTACTTCGCTGTTCGATTTACAGTATGGCATGAAAATTGAGTTTAAAAGTTATAGTTGCTAAAGTTTAACATTTCTTTGCTTCGAACTTTGTGCACACTGAGGAAAAGAAGAAATTGCGCAATTTAGTCGATGCTTCTACATGCAATGGAGCTTGACGAAAAACTAGGACCTTCTAACCGGGCAATTCTAGACCACCTAGAAATATCAAAAATTTAACTGTAAATTTTTCCTAAATATTGGAGTGGTAATATTTTTTTCACCAAGAGGGATTTTTTTAGAAAATTAAATACAAAAATGTGATTATTATTTTCTTAAAAGAAAAAGGTGAATGTGCAAACTACTTCCTGTAGGTGCAGCTGATTGGGAGATGGCAGGAATGAAATTAAAAGTACGCATACAGTGATTTTGTAGGCAGCGGCAGATCGAAAACCGGCTGGGATGGATCTAGATCCAAATGTTATAGTGTAAGAGTTAAGTAAACAATCTAAAAAAAAGATGCTTTGACTTACGTTCTAGATCTAAGGACTAGATATTTTCAGCAGCTATACTCAAAGGTTAACAACAACAACAACAGTAATGATAGTAGTAGTAGTAATAATAATAATAATAATAATAATAATAATAATAATAATAATAATAATAATAATAATAATAATAATAATAATAATAATAATAATAATAATAATAATAATAAATATAATTATCATAAATAAATAAATAAATAAACAAAATTGTTCCGCTGCTACGGATGATCATGTTGATGGTGATGATAACAATAGTAATAATAATTAATAACATTTTTATAAAGTACTTCCATGGCAAAGTATGCTCAGTTCGCTTTACAATCAAATGTACCCCATAAACTGCAGATAAATACAAATGTTTGTAAAAAAAAACGAAAAAGAACTTAACAGAAATGACATGACAATTTCCCACAAACGTAAAAAAAAGTATTACATCTCAACACTATTACTGCATATGTGTTGTTTCAGCATACTTGTATAAATTTCTGTAGTTACTGCTTTCGGAAGCTTGTTCTGCATTCAATGGCGAAAGAAACATTGACCGAAAATTTGTAACATCTAAGATACTTTCATCAGATGACGGTCTAAGATGTCTCGGATATACTTTAAGACAGTTATAGAGTTCGATCAAGACATTTGTATCAAAGTATGTACACTTTTTAAATAATGCTTTTGTTAACAGGTAACCAATGTAGGCGATAAAGAACAGGGTTGATGTGATCACCTTTATTCATGATTAGCATAGCTGCCCTTTTCTGAATCAGTAGTAGTCGGTTCATAAAGTCTTTAGGGAGAGATGTTCAAGTTTGGATTTAACTAAAGATGATACAAGGGTCTTAATTAAAGAGTCATTTAGAAAGCTTCTTATGCTCTGATTTTTTCTGACTTGGAAATATAATTACCGACAAAGTTCAGTTACATAAAAAGACAAAGACATTATGATGATCGATGAGAAAACCGAGATTTTTTTTTTTAACTTTTACCGATACTTATCATGATTATGAACATTGATGTTGATAGTTGTTTGAGCCAAAAGTTTTAACCCCATTTCCAATATGGATAACTTTAGCTTTGTCATCGTCAAATTTAAATTTTTTGTTGGTCATCCACAGCAGTTTATTATAAGTGCAAACAGAAGTCGTGGCGACTAACGCAGAATAATCGTTACTTTTACGCACTTCATACAACTGAGTATTATAAGCGAATAGATAAAATTCAATGTGACTTTTATATTATATTGACAAAAGGCTTTGTGTATTCTGTAAAAAGAACTGGTCCGATGTAAAGAGTCCTGTGGATCGCTGGAGTCACCAATTTTAACTGATTTTATATGTTAAATAAGCAAAGACTCAAACCATTCAAGGATTGTTCTCGATAGGCAATAGGTCTTTTCAAGTATTTGTTTTTTTAAATCGCATGATCGATTGTGTCGCTCGAAAAGACGAACGACAAGCCAAGAAGAGTGAAAAGACATACATCATTCCTATCCACAAAATCTAAACTATCAGTCTAAAGTAAGGGAAGTTTCTGCACTGTGTTATGCTTTGTACGCTGACTGAAAAGCTATTTCCATATTTCCGGTGCTCAGATGTCTAAATAATTGACTCAGGACATTCTTTTTCAAGAATTTGGTTTCAAAGTTTAGCTTTGAGATTGTACTAAAATTTTATGGTTTATCTCATCCAAACCAGGGTTTTTCAACAAAGATTTGACAATTGCCAGTGTACAGCCAATTGAATACAGCGCCTGTGGACATTCAAAAATTAAAAAAAGTAGGTTCTGCATACAGATCAGATGGTTTTCATGAATGTTGAAAATTCCCTTTCTGTAACCTTCTGAAGGCATGGAAACGGGAGCCTTTAACTTGTTTATAAGTTTCTTGTGGACTTAAACCAGTCTAAATCATATTGATATTTTTAAAAAGCAAAAAAATGAAGCAAGCGTCCACATAGTTCATGTTTCTCTCCCGGTGGTGGAGCGATGCTGTGATCTTTTTCTAAAAACTGATCTGTTGTGGCGAAAAGGTCTTTACTTTTAGTTATATAGTTATTTGAAAATTTTTAAAAAGTATTCTCTTTTACACTTTTAAATAGGATATACGTATATCTCTTTGTGTCTCTGCTTACAAAGATAGATCGATGCAGTTCAGAAGAATTGGGACAGAGAATGAAGCAAATACTAGAGCTATAAAATCAGTAACAGAATGTAGTTTTTCATTTATATCTGATGAATCATACATGTTTCAATCGTAGGCATAAAAATATTAGAATTTTAAAATCGGAAAATTGCATCCTTATGTAAGACTGACATTGTAAGGACAAGACAGCATGGAGTAGGAAGACTTTCACTCGCAGGGCACCCTGTGACGTGTATTGCACTAACCAGAGCCAGCAGCAAAGTGGCCCACTATGTTACAATAATCTTGAGACTGTTTACTGCTTGGATATTTTTCATGATTTCATACTTAACGTTAACAATCACATTTTTTTTTTTTTTTTAAATCTAACACTAGCTTTTATATATTCCATTTGTGATTCATGGAATTGTTCTTTGAGTTAATGTTAAGTTAAGATTTAGACTATTCATGAGTTATCGTTGTGAACGTGTAGAGCCGGGTACTCTGGCATTGGGCGCTAAAGGTGCGCTTTATTATTATTATTATTATTATTATTATTATTATTATTATTATTATTATTATTATTATTATTATTATTATTATTATTATTAGTAGTAGTAGTAGTAGTAGTAGTAGTAGTAGTAGTAGTAGTAGTAGTAGTAGTAGTAGTAGTAGTAGTAGTAGTAGTAGTAGTAGTAGTATGATGATGATTTTTCTATTTTCATTGTCACGATAGTACGGTATGTTTAAAATTAAAAGACGTAAGTCTACCGTAAAATCAGTGCTTTAAATATACGATGAATTATTCCAAGAAATGTAATTCACATGACCGTTTGATAGAAATGAAGCTCAATACATAGTATTCTCCAGATATTACGTGAATTAAACTAACAACGAGTAATCAATATATATCTTGAATCAAGCACAGTAATATAGAATGTATGGCTAACAGTTCGTGTCTCTAGGACTCGTGCTCAATATGGCAATATAGAATCAATAATGACATTTTTGATAAGAAGGAATCACAGCTTTCCACTTTCCTTACACAAAAAAATTAGAATTGCTTTACACTTTATTCAGCTGTCGAAAATCTATCTTCAATGATTTCTTAGATCTCTCGACTGGAAGTTAATTTAGAGTAAGATTTATGCTATTTGTCATAGGAAGGGAATATTCTACTCAGTCTAGAGCTGAAAGCTGCCAGAGAGCTATTTCTGTGATAAATCTCCTCTATTTTTAAATCTGCCTGCCTTCTTCGAGAGTAATAGGTCCACTGACTAAGTTTTCCGTCTCAACTTTTTTATGATGACTATTGAGTACCTTCTCACTCAGCTTAGCTCGCTGCTATCTTCACTACAAACATACAATGAAACAGTGTTCAGTCGTAATATGACTTCGGATTAGAATTCAAATAAGTATCTAGTTCAAAAGATTATGTGATTAAAATACAATATATAAAATCGTAGGTATAGATGACTAATGACGTATGCTGACCATGACAATTATTATTATTATAATTATTATTATTATTATTATTATTATTATTATTATTATTATTATTATTATTATTATTATTATTATTATTATTATTATTATTATTATTATTATTATTATTATTATTACTACTACTACTACTACTACTACTACTACTACTACTACTACTACTACTACTACTACTACTACTACTACTACTACTACTACTACTACTATCATTGTTGTTATTATTTATACTGGTACTTTTATTCTTCTTCTTTTAAGAAGAAACGAATTTGATACACTATTTTTATTTTTATTGATCAACTTTGAAGTGTTACTAATAGTAATTTTTTTATCTTTTATTTCCAATAGAAACATAATGGATGCTCTGAATGCGTTTTTCAAGCAATTCAATCTAACAAACAATTTTACATCAAAGGAATTTCATTCGACGAAAAAGGTGTAAATATGCACACATAAGATGTAAAGAAATTTTCATCAGAATAAATAGTATTTATTTCTAGGCTTTTACAAACACGAAAAAAAAGAAGAAAACAAAACGTAAGAAGGAGAAACAAATTGATGGTTGTTTCGAAGTCTTCCTTACATTCCTCCTCTAGACACAGTACCCCATATAGCAATATTTTCCTCCTCCGCAAGAAATACCTTCAGGCGGATTGTGTTTCTCACTCCACCGGCGATCCCGACATTTTACCACTTTGCAAACTTCATCACCTTTAGTCGCTGACCCGATCCATTTGCCTTTCCTTTTGCACATTTTGTACACGTCAAAGATCTCCCCCATCCGCTTGGACACGATAGGAAGACTTGTGGTTTTCAGGAGACAGTTCCGGCTGCCGGCCCCTAATCTCTTAGAGACGTACCACCTAATACTGCCGGCAGAACATTCTGAAAAGTAGAATCTATTTCTCGACCCGACCCACGGTCCAGGACTCATAATGTAGCCTTTCAAGCACGGTTTTTTCTTGTTGTTGTCATGGCTGGCTCCCAAACTGTGGCCAATTTCATGAGCAGCAGTTATCACAGTATTATAGTCAAGTCTTGCTCTTACACGCGACGTACCGTCTTTTCTACATGTGGCGGCAGTCAGTGCTACACCGTTCACTCTAGTGTTTCCTTTCATAGCGTGATTAGTGAGAATCATGGCATGGTCGTAGGTGTATTGAGGATTTGCTTTTAACCATTTATTGAAAAACCCTCCTACTTGCCGTTCCCAGACAGTTCTGTTTTTCACTGCACTGTCGGGTACAATAGACTTGCTCGGGAAAACAACGTCCTTCAGGCGGATCTCAATAGACAGATTGAACCTCTGTAGACTTTGATATAAAATATTCACCTCGAAAAACAAACTCTTGACTTCCGCCAGAACGTTTTCCTCCGATCCAACGCCAATACTTGCATTCCATTTTTCGAATAATGACTTGTCCACTACAGCCAACACTTCCACAACATACTGGAGATTATCTTTGGCGTCACAATATGCAATGGGCACTACTAGAACCAAAACAAATGAAGAAACCAATATAGACAGATGCAGCCGCATGATGGTAGATTAGCAAAAGCTGTTTGCGATGTTGATGTCCGAATTAATGCTTTCAAAACCTATTAAGGGCCTGCTGTTCCTCTGAACCACAAATGACAATGGCTGTTGATTTCGATGTTTGATTTTAAGACATTTCAGATTTTTTTTAAATGCCCAAAAAATTGATTCGATAATTTTTTTTTAAAAGAAAGCACCTTATCTTTTGGCGCTCTGATGGAGCGAATGCGAGGTGAAATATTACACTTAAAAAATTGCTGTGTAATCTACCGTGGCAAAAATGCAACTTCATTGAAAAAAGTTTTAGATAGTTGATCATTAGAATTGTAACTTATTGTAATATTTTTCTTTTTTTAATTTCTTTTTTTTTTCTGTGGGTACATCTAAAGGTTTAATATCGTTTGGAGCTGAGCCGCAAGATCGCTTTCTAAAGCTTGCTTTTATTATTTCGAAAGGAACCAAGCTGTGTTTACAGAAAAAGAATTACACAGAAATCTGTCATGTATACACCCAGTGGACGGATATTTATGCCAGGATGAAGTTACAAGAGCACACCGATTAACATTCAGCTCCATAAGTAAAGTACGCAAATCGCTTAAAATCAGGCTTTTGAGTCGAAGACAATCGATTCTGGAAATCTTCCAGCGATCAGTAAATATCTAAAAATTTAATTATTCTATCTATGATGGTCGGGATAATTAATTAAGTACCTGAATGCCCGGAGCAGAAAGGTCCTCGAACGACCATGTTGCATAAGTTGATCTTTGCGGTAACTTGGTTTCCATCAATATAAATCAGCAGACTCAAATTTTAAGATAACTAAAAGCCATACTATGTCATTGTTATGTATAACTTTTACACAGAGGAAGGGATAGGAGAGAGAACACGAGAGAGAGAGAGAGAGAGAGAGAGAGAGAGAGAGAGAGAGACCGGCAGTCAGACAGAGATGGAGAGACGGGAGAGACAGACAAGTAGACGGACAGACAGACGTTAAACGGCAGTGAGAGACAGTTTGGGAGAGAGAAGAAGCAGTGAGAACGTGAGCGCGAGTTAAAAAAAAGGAATGAAAGAAAAAAATAGAGAGATAGAGACAGAGTCAGAGACATACAGAGAGACAGCCAGGGAAAGGGAGAGAGAGAAAGAGAGCGAGGTAGAAGGGGAGAACGAGCAAAAGACAAAAAAGGTCTACATGTGGAGCAGTAGAATGAGTTAGGGAAAGCTTGAAAGGTTGATGAATAGTAAAAGGCAAAGACATAAGTATAGGAAGGAAAAGAGCGAGTGTGAGAGAAATCCAAATGAATAATTTTTTAAATGCTGAATATCATTTTTGTCATAGATTAAAAGGAGAAAAACGTTAAAAGAGAAATAAAAACTGTAAGATAAACTTTATCATTTTATTATTCTTTTAAAAACTATTAAACTATCTCTGCTCACGTCTGACTCTACAGTCGATCGCTTTGGAAGAAAATCTAACCAGATGTCCTTTTTTCTTCTTTGAATGATAGTGTTTGAAGCAGTGTGCAGATCACTGAAACTCGAAGGTTGAAATCCAGACACATACATAGACGTTATTTTTCTTTTTTTTTGTGAGAATCATTGTAGGTGTATTTGTGGTTTTTAACACGCTTTCTAAGCTTTTGTATGTTTTGCTTAAATGAATTGATCTAACTATTTTATTAAGCTTTTAGAACATGCTACTTTGACTTTGTGTAATAAAAACGTCTCTTCTGTGTTTTAAGAATTTGTACATCTGAAAGATAAAGAAACATAGCATTTGAAATTGTTTTGACCATGACGTCTACTCTAATAAAAACAGGCCAACTTGTATTCTTAGACAGCTGCAGATTTCACTGGTGAGAATTATGCCAACTTTTTGTAATGACAGCGGACTGTATCAAGTTTTTCAGCAAATCTTTTTTTCACAGATCCATGTCCGATAGATCCATAATCATGTTTGAGTCTGATAGTGCTTGAGGATAGTGCTTCTGACAGCGGCCAAGTTAGTAGGACTCACAACACCAAACAATCTTAGGCTTTTCAATCTTAAGTTCAGAAAAGTGGATAAAAAATGATAGATTTTAATCAAATACCAATCCTAAATATAGCTTCCTTTTTCACCGTGATAGCCTTGCCATCCGTGTGAAGTGAGGTCTTTGTCTAGATTTTTGCCTATAATAATTTATATGGATATTACATACGGAGGACGTGAAGCAATTTTCCTCAACCTTTTAAATTACATCAATATAGAGCTGCATGGTGCGATTAAGATGTTTGAGATGTTTGCCGTCAATGCAAGCGGCACTATCATACACAAATAAGGATGTATTTGCATTTCTAGACACAGCTATCAGGACTGTGTTAACCTTGTTAACAGGCGTGAAGATATTGCTTTGTGGAGTACCATTTTCCTGAGGGTAGCGGTCTGAAAAAATGGGCTCCATTTTTAATTTCTTTTTGAAGTGTGGTAGGGAAGGGTTTTTTTTTTTTACAACATTGGGCGTCCTATTCAGAAGGCAAGGTTAAAAAGGTCTGTTCATATTCCATCTTTCCACATCATTTTACAAGTTGTCTCTTTATTATCGCTTTTATGCGTTTCAAATTATTACCAAACTTTCAAAATAGCTTCAAACATGTTCATGTCTTTAGTTTGACTTTTATTTATTAAGTGGCTTTTTTCTGATTTCGATATGCTTTCGGAAAAAAGTAGCCATGTTGTTTTCTTGGAAAACATATCCAATTTAGAATAAAATTTGGATTATATGTAAACAAATCCATTACCATGCCATAACGATAAGAGATTTGATAGCGCAATGTTCGGCTCTGCAAAATATTTCTGTTGGCCCCTGCTAAATATTTCTGTTGGCCCCTGCTAAATATTTCTGTTTGCCCACGAAGCAATAACGTTTGCGTTAACAGGTGGTTTGGATTGCGGCCATTTAGGAAGATTTATATAACAAAACTCTTTTGTGCAAAGAAAGTAGGAACAAATTTAAAGGCCACACATGAGCTCTATTGGTAAAAAAAAGCAGGCTGTATTAAAGAGAAATCTTAGTTTTAAGTCTCTTGTTTAATATTTTTTGAAAGGCTAAACTCTGTGTAAGATATTTACTTAGAGCAATGAATAAAATATAAGGTGCGTTTCCTTTTTACTTTTATAAAGGATACGAAATGGAATGAATTACCCTGAAATTTATGACTACCTCAACATAATCAAGTACAACCTAGTGTAAGTAGAATTGAAATGGGCATGTTGTTTACAAATGTTGAGTACATGGGAAATGATACATTTATCTTAAAGACGACCAAAAGAACTTACAGATTAAAAGGTAGCAACAAAAATATGCTTTATGTTTAAAAAAAAATTGTAACATATCGGTAGCTGAGATGGTAGAGAGTAAGTGTAGTGTTTGTCCGACGGAGACTACCTGATCTTCGACTCTGGGATGGCATTTTTTTTATTATGCCCAACACTGTCATGACAGTTTTATTTCTTCAACCCTAAATTGTGAGTAAATCAATGGTAGTGTTTACAGCTGTACCATGTCCAGAAATTTCGCATAGGTTTTACGCCGGGTACAGAAATAGCCTCTGGGATATTTCTAACCAGGTTAAGATGCTCCTAGGGAGTCCAGCGAAATCGATCATGTTGTGGCTAATTAAGATACAGTCTAGGGGCTAGGCCCATAAGTTTAAGCCCATAGCCTAATTATACTGTTCATATCAGCCTATATCAATCTAGAGTTAATTTCCTTAGAAGCTTAGTATCAGTACTACTGACTCTATGTTTCTTGTTGACTAAACCGCTACTACAATGAAAAACTATTTTGATCTACCATATCATCTTATTTTATGGTACAATTGTCATTCTTTTTACAGATCTATATTTTCCAGTAACTTTTAGTTTTTAAAATTAAGAATAAATTTCTAAGGCATTTAAAATTTTCAAGGCTGAAGATTGATGCCCTTTGCTGGTATTTTGGAAGAAATTTAGATTCTAAATCTACAGGCTAACTTATCAAATTCCATTCAACATTTGTCTTACTTAGTCAAATAAATTGAATATCAACGAGAAAATGTGTTCATGTGTTTGGTACATCACAGAGATCCTAAAATCAATAAAAAGATAGAATCTATGGCGATGGAAAGATATTTACCTCAAAACAATGTTGCAAAATACGAGAACCGAACCTTGAGTCTCTGACAGACATTTTCTCTCTAATGCTACTCCACCACGTGAGCTGTTTGTCCCCTTTCGCATTAAGTATTTTATTTTTTAAAAATCGTTATGGACTATTTTTTTTTTTGGCATGACATATGTATATTTTGGGTGGATATTTTATCCAGATTTTAGAATTCTAACAAAAAAAATAAGTCACGCTTATAGTCTACTTTCATGGAACACGTGATTTGACTTTGTTCTTTCTCTTTTTTAAGTCTCAGAGATAAAGTCTAGTCTGGCCTAGTAAGTGAATTTTTTCCTTTCGTTGGCGGTTATCTCTGTCGTTCTTAAGTTCCACTTCCTGAGAATTTCTAAATTTGATTTCTTCTTTGTTCCTGAAACGTGGCATATTTTTTCTGTACGCCCACATCTCAAAAGATCTGTCTCTTTTCCAATGCCGCTGTCAGCGTCCAAGTTTACAATCCATAGATGCCAGTTGACCATGATAATATTTTGTGAGCTGTAGTTTGGGGGCTAAGGATAGGTTGCGATTGGTTAGTCTTGAGTAGTCCTGCCATTTCACTTATCTTTCTTTTGCCTATGTCAATGTGTCTGAGGATCTCTATTTCCCAGCGACCATCCTCAACAACCACACGAGTTTTCCCAAGTGTTGCAATGGAGTTACCTGTTCAACTTTCTCACAATCTATGGTTGTTTAGGTCTGCTGTATGTTACTGCATTTGAAGAGGGCCATTTTTTTTCCTTTTTTTCGACGTTCAACAGCAAATCAAACTTTTCATTCTCTATTTTTACCTCATACAAAACTTCTTGTAGAAACTTCTCAATTTCAGCTAGTGGAAAGTGTCATCAGTATAATGAAGGTTATTGATATTATTCATATCTATCTTAAGGCCAAGAAGGTCTTCAATATTCCGAAATATTATATCTGAATAGATATTGAACATACGGGCCCAAATCACAACCCTGTCGTGCTACTTGTTCAATTCTTAGGTCTGAGTTATTAATTATTATCTTTGTGTATTGTTGCCAAAACAAACGTGAAATCAAAGCAATGTCGTTAAGTTCAAATGTTTGACTGTATAGCATAGACATCTTATTGGTTTTAAATTTACTTTTATACATTGAGTCTGAGATTGAGAATCCCTTCCTTTGTGCCGCTAAGTTTTCCCTGGTCCGACATTGTCTTTGATCTGGGTAAAAATTCCACAAGGATGATTGAGAGAAGCAGTTTAAGGATATCGTATATGAGGCTGATGGTTTGATAGGCTGAATATTCAGTTGCTTTAGGATTTTTTGGGTAGTGCATTGAATAGTGCTGAAGAGTTCAATTTTATTGCATCTGTGGTTGGTGCGGAAAATTACATTCTATCATAAACTGTTGAGCTCGCATAGTTTTCAGCTCTAGCTTGATTCACAAAAGCCAAGTCTTAGAGAAGAAAAGTATTCGCCTTATATATTGCGTCATTTTTTTAAATATTTATTTATTATTTTCGCAAAGGAATTGTATTTATTTTATTTAGCTTAATATTCTACTTAAAATTCAAGAAGATCATTTTCACGTTTCCAGAGTCTTTTTAATAATGTTGTTTCATGAAAACATTCCCATACTATTTGTTTTTCTTCAACAGCCACTGACGAGATAATCCATATATGAATGCAGAGAAAGACCCTATTTGTCGCAGTCGAGGTTCCTAAACGCGGCATAAATTGGCATTAGCTGTAGACCAAATCTATCCTAATCCGGCCTCTTAGAACACTTTGGTGGCTACTCTCTAAACTTACAGGTAACCTTTGTTAGCCTTCTCTTCTAATCCTTGGCATTGCCAAGTTCATGTGGTTCAAAAGCCTTTATAATACGAGTGTGTTGGATAAAGAATTACTATATCCTATGGACTTTTTTTTTTAAACAAATTAAGAATGTCAGGATTTTTTTGGTGCTGTTGGGTCTGTCAATCACAGTGTTTGTCTCTCACCAAACCTGCTTCAGAGTGCAGTTTTTATTGTATGTGTGGTTAATGTCAAAACAATAGTTATTACCAGCAGTTGAGCTCGGCTTTGTGTTCCAGCTTGATCAACACTTGCGAAGACTTTGAGAGGAAAGGTTGTTTACTTTTTTAATTGAATCTTTCTTTTTTCAAACATGACTTTAAAACTGTTGTCTGAGAAGAATGTGTTTAAAATTCCTCTTGTATTGGTCAAGGTGCCTTAACTTAAAAACCTTAAAAAGTAAAACGGCAGAAAAGCGGCTCCATAGTTCAGACGGGTCACAGTAACCGTTAAAGATGATAGGCTTCACAGGCTAAGGGAAAATTTTTAAGTTAAAGTAAACGGAATTTTTACTACAACAGAAGCTTTGAAGTCTAGAAAATCTAGCCACAAAGTCACAGCTAACATGTTGGCCTCTCAGTGAGTAAGGCAGGTTTTGCAAGTCTATCGATCCTTTCATTTTATCTACCCTAGTACCTGATAGCATTCTACTTTTACAAAGTCCAACCGCCAGACAATAAGGTGTGGATTACTACGATTCTGGCGGTGCTAGACGAAAGATAATATTTATTGTGTGAGCTGGGTTATAGCAACCAGTTTAGCTGATTGCTTTTCCTTCCGCTGGGGCATTTTTCTTTACTTTCTCTCAGACTTTGGCAAGCTAGATAGTCTTTCAGGTGCATTAGTTGGCAAAATTAAATGTTATGGCCTGGCTGTTTCAGGGAGAGAATGACATGTCTCACAATATTGTCTCTGAGGCACACCTTTGAACCAAGTTAACATATCTTTTTTATAACCCCCCCTCCCTCCCCCCCCCTCTCTCTCTCTCTCTCTCTCTCTCTCTCTCTCTCTCTCTCTCTCTCTCTCTCTCTCTCTCTCTCTCTCTCTCTCTCTCTCTCTCTCTCTCTCTCTCTCTCTCTCTCTCTCTCTCTCTTCCACCAACCACTTCACTCTCTCCCGATTACTAGCCTGTCTCACTATGTCTTCCTCTGCCTTTCTTTACTCTCTCTCTCTCTTGCTCTCTCTCTCTCTCTCTCTCTCTCTCTCTCTCTCTCTCTCTCTTCCACCAACCACTTCACTCTCTCCCGATTACTAGCCTGTCTCACTATGTCTTCCTCTGCCTTTCTTTACTCTCTCTCTCTCTTGCTCTCTCTCTCTCTCTCTCTCTCTCTCTCTCTCACTCACTCTCTCTTTCTGTTTGTCTCTCGTTATCTATCTATCCACCAATCTATATATCTTTCTATCGATCTTTCTTTCATTCATTCTTGATCTTCCCCTCTTCTGGATCTATAGACACAGCCATCTAAAAAACAGTCAATCTAATTAGATATTACATTATAGCACTAGCTTTGAACTCTCCAGAGGCGAATAACTTAATCGCTGACCATCTTGACCCCAGTTGTTTTCCTTTATTCTGCACGTTTCTATTATCTATCTGTCTGACTATTTATATGATAACTGTTTATTTATTATCTATCCTTATTATTAATGATCGCAGGTATAAAGGGATAATGCCAAAGTTTAAAACTGAAAAGTTCCTATTTTTTTTTTTTTTTTTTTTTTTTTTTTTGGTTTCCAGTGAGGAAAACATTTATAGGAATTTAATAAAAGTATCTGTCTCAAACTAAAAATTCCTGATAGATTCTAGAGTTGCGACATTTTGTATGAAAGATGGACATCAATTTTTCTCTATACTCACGGTATCTGTATCTCTTTCTTCATTCATTCGCTTTTTCTCTGAATTCTTCTCTCCTTGACTCAATGATATATCAAAAAAAAAATGTGTTTGACATATTTTAATTTCAGGACGCAGTATCAGCATCACACCTGAAAATCAGATCACCAATAAAAGGGTAATTTTATGACAACAAATAAATGTTCAGAATCAACATCACATTTTATACTTCAGTGATACTAATGTATTCGCTGAAAACCAATTAAAATGTTTTTCGTTAAACTGACAAATTCATAAAATATGTGGGTATCCCCAAGTGAAGCTTCATAATACATTTTGGTTGAGTACAATATATTTAATGATTGCACTGTTAGAAATTTCTTTTATATAAAATGCACATTTTTAAGTATCGAGCAAAGAGTTCTGCAAAGGGAATGAATCAGTAAATCAAAAAGCTCAAGATTCAAACAGTGCTAGATTCTAGATAAAATATCTAGAAAGAAGCAAAATCATAATTCAAAAATGTTGTAAAACGCACACAAATATTAATATTTAGATATACGCAAACTTATATCGCGAAGATGCAACAGAATCGCAGTAAACAAATAATATCACTGGAGTTATTGAACGATTTTTTTAAACGAATAGTACCTTTGTAAAAAAGGAAGTTTTCCTCTTCTTCTGTTGCTTCATCAACGCCATTCAAAGATAATTGTATGATATTCTTTTCAAATTTCATTCTACATTATGAAAGTTTTTGTGCGAAAAGCCTCACAAATCGTATTTTTAGTTAGGACTTACTGTATTTAGATCACTATTTGAAAATAGTTGGTTTATCTTTGATAAAGTTTTGTTAAGTATGTTATGATGGTTTGACATCTTTTTGTTTATGGAAATTTTATAAAAGAAATTGGCATTGAAATTCGTTTTGAAATTGCATTTTACAATTATTACGTAAAACTTATCGATGCTTGAGTATTCTAAACAAAATATAACTATAACTTATCAACATGCCCTACATTCTTTAATTTATAGATGAAACTGTGTAAGCAATGCGTTAAATAGATATAAATGTTAAATCAATTGTAAGCAAAAGAAATGAAAAAAAAATACTTGCAATATTTTACCAAAATGTTTGTATGCAAAATATTTGTATAATCAGCCAATACATGGAGCTTAGTTTAAGTAATATATCTTCATTTTACAATTGATCACTTCTTGCGATGAGAGTCCATTGAGCAACCCTGTTGTTTCGTATTACCTGAGTTACAGACTTACAGAATATGGTCGCATTCTTGGAAAGATATGGGGATAGAGATTTAGTCGTTTGGTAAAGGTAGTTTTTTTTCCCCTCCAACAGCCTCCTGCAAGTAACTATATTTACAGGATGAATCAACCACACACGGATAAAAAGTAATCAAATTCCGACATGGACTCTCCGTAATGTAGCCATTCCCAGATGCTTTGATTAAGATCTGGAGAGAGAAACGGCGACTCTATTTCTTTAGGTATCACTGGTTTTGGAGGTTGGGCGCTGCGCAGTTCATTGTAGGAGCAAAAGGACTGATGCTGAGCGCGCATGTTCTGTTGAGAGAGGCAGAAAGAATTCCGGATATAGAGGTTTTAGATATGAAGTGAGTTTGCATAGATATGTTTATCTTATAAATCGTTTCATTGAGTAATTGGTAGTGGTTTTTTTTTTTAAGAGTATTATTCAAACTTGCATAAAATTGTATCCCTCTTTGGTGTTAAGCGATGAACTTCTGAAGACATGGCCTTTCAGAAGCTCCTGTACAGAAATACGTGGAATTCCTCGCCTCTGTGGCTGAGGAGACACTAAGCCTGTTATGAAGTAAAGAACTTTTAACTTCTCGGGGTAAGCTAGCCGCAAAGGTTTATACTTTAACAAGTCTTAATGTACAGTTAAATACATTTACTATCCATATCCCATCAATGTTGTTTCAACTCTTATAAATACAATATTGTTCTGACGGATCCCTTACATATAAATATGTATTTAAGACAATTAAAATTTCGAATGATAGGTGGAGTATGTTAAGAAATGCTATACAGTGTATATAGACAGCACACTTTAACTTTCAAGTTCAAGGCAAAGGGATGTGGGAGATATCAATTGATCGAATCGATGCGCAGGATTATCAACATAATGCACTGGTTCATGGTCAGCAATGTAAAAATTTTACCTATAAATTATACTTTTCTTTTAGGATTTTGGATGTCGAAACGCATGTACTCAAAGTTTTCCATGCTTGCACACCTGCAGTTTTGCGTTCAGCACAGACGTGCCAAGACTGTCGTGCAGGCCACCACCTCCAAAGGTACTCAGAAATCCAGGTGCGTGACTCTCTGGGCAATTATTCTCCAGGCTTTCGTTCCAGTTCCCATTATCTGCGTGATGGCCTTGGTTCTGAGGATTCTGGTGGTTCAGACTTGGAAAGGCTCCTGACTGGCTGCCTCCTGGTTTTCTTTGGTTTGTAGTCAGTTCTGGATTGCCATCTTCGTCGTAGGTGAGTCCTTGTTTGATGATGGCGGCTGCCTCCTCTCGTAGTTTCACAATCTCTGGAGATACCTGCACATGAAAAATACATAGGTTTGAAAGTCTAAATCTTTTAATTAGGATATCTATGGACTTAGAAGCTCAGATCTTTACAACTTTTGAAACGTTTCCTGTAAGAACAGGATACAACCAATGTGCATGCATACAACCCAATAGAGCTTTGGGCAGGCAATAAAAAGATTCCGGGTTCAATCCATGGCTGGGCCATCAGGTTGTGGGTCTGATTTCATTTAACTAGTCATATCCTTGGCTTCATTGAGAATCTTCTGAAAACTTGATCACGTAAAATGAAAACCCCTGCAAAGTCAATGACAAGCTTAACAAAAAAATAAAGCAATAATTTCAAACAAAAATTTTAGCAATGGAATCTATAATCAAAATGTCGGAATAGACTTAATGTCATGAACCTCACAATCTTAAAGTCCAAAACTTTGCACTAAAGATGTTCTTAAAACCAAAAGAACTTACTTTAAAATAGCTAATGTAATGCTTACTTGAGCCTTTGAAGCTTTGACAGGTAGGTAAAGATTTGACCGTTTTCTCAGCTTGCCTGGGTCTATGCCCACCCGGCCTCGCCCCCCTGAAGGAGCTGAGTGGACATAGAGTTTGCGTACAGCATCAGAGTCTGCGTTCAGCTGTGTGGGGATGGTGCGGAGAAGTTGCGGGCTCCAGCGCGTATCGGCACTGTTGCTTAGAAAGTGGACCTTTGCGCTTAATTTCACCCTGTTATCGTCATACTGAAGATCATCGCTGGCATAAGGCTCCTGTAAGAATAATAAACATTGGCATTTCAAACACAGTTATACGATTTTAAAATATTAAAGAGGAGAGAGAGAGAGAGAGAGAGAGAGAGAGAGAGAGAGAGAGAGAGAGAGAGAGAGTTTTGGAGGCAATAGAGAGAGACACAGATAGACCAACAGACTGACCGGTATAGAGACGAACATAGTGAGAGATTGAGACCAAATTGTATTTACAGAGATACACAAGTTAGGACAGACAGAGACAGAGATGAGAAACATTATGGAAAGAAGGAAAATATAAAGAGAGGAAGATACCTCGATAAAGACAAACTTACTCTTAAAAGTTAACAGACATATTCACTTGTTGCTTGCGGTCTTGATTAGATTTGATATTCTGCAGGTGGCGTTAAAAAAAGTTAAGAGAAGTAAAAAATAATCTATGAAAATACTTTACATAGTGGCATATTTGCTATATGTGCTAATTTTTTGTTATTTATTGATTTTCACTGTCTGGGTAATACCAACGTTGAAAGCTCTGCATCTAAAAAATTAAGGAATAAGTGCTGCCTCTATTTCTCCAATCGGCCATGATATTTGCCATGTTTTGTGAAGGACCGTTACTGTGACATGAGATTCAGACAAGGGGGTGATTTTATGAAAGACAAAAGTAAACTACAATATACAAAGGTTAGGAGCAAGGACCTGAATTTAAGTTATATGTTTAGAAAGGAAAACGTTCGTCTTTTAAACAAAAATTCAAGATCAGAATTTTCTACCTGCGACTATGACTACAAATAGAATTCGCTTGAACATCTAACAGTCTCGTTCCAACAAGCTGGACTCCCAACCAGTCTCACCTATATTTTTTTGCAGTCCTTGGATATTGTTAGACCCACGCCCTGGTTTGCCTGTAAGTACGCCTCACAGCCATTGGTGACCTGTCCTTATGTAATGAAGTTGAGAGTATGCCACTGTGAGTGGTGTCCAATGGTTCCCTGCCAACACAGCTGTTCATTATGAACGCCCTTGCAAATCGATACAATTGGACTCCTATCATTTAACCGTTTTACACTTAGGTATATTTTCTATTCAACACTCAGCTGCAAGCATTTTTCATATTATTTCGAGTAACACAGGTCCAAAACATCATAACCTTACTGTTCTTTTCCTAATACGTTATGCGGTATTTCGGAGGTCTTAGATAAAAATCCAACTTAAAAAATACTTCATTAAATCTTTGGTTTGCTTTGTTGTTGTTGTTTTTTTTTGTGTGTGTGTTCACAAAACTTTTGTGTCGTTTTCATATTTCAGATGCGTGGGGGTGGAAAGCGGAAAAGGTGTGTGTGGGTGGGAGGTTTTTTTTTTTTCTTTTTTCTATTAAGATATTCTCTCAGTTTGAGAAACTATTGAATCCCAAGATAAATTCCTTCCTGTGACCATTGCCCATTTCATTCCTTTGTTTCCTCCAGCGGGAAAATAGTTACTAGTCTATACCTCTAGCCCTCTTTCCTCCCCTCATTTCCTATTTTTTCATTTATATATTTATCAATTTTTTTCTGTCTGCTTGTCTGTCTGTCTGCCTGTTTACAATCTCTTCCAATCAATATTTCTCTATCCATCGATCTATCGCTATATGTATTTATCAATCTGTTCTCTATCGGTCTTATCATATATCTATGTATTATTTTGGTTACATTTGTCTATCTATCGGTCAACTTTTAATCTTTCTCTTCCTTTACACTCTCTTTTGTGCTGTGTAACTGAACTTAAGTTATTAGATAATTTTAGGACTTTGTGAAAAAAAAGATTTTATTACGCAATACTTTTTCCAGTGGAATCTATCTAAATCAAAACCTGTCTTGCAAATTTACTGAACACATTCTTTTGTCACCTGAAACATAGCTCTCAGATCAGTTCGAAAGCGGTTGTTGATGGAGTTCCTTCCCTTGTCCACCGGGAGCAGGTACGAGATGCCCTTGCTGACACGGCTCCTGCTCACGGCATCCTTCATGGAGGGGATGGGTGGCAAGTCCGGCCACTCGTACTCCAGCAGTTCAAAGTGCTCTTCCTCCTGGTGAAACACGTCGTGAACAGGACAGAGAGTATAGCTTGCTGAGAGAGGTGGAAAGTATTGTAACCGTCTTGTATGTGCTTTTCATAATATTAATCTCTTTATAACTTATTAATATTAATATGCTAAAAATGTAAGATTATTGTATTATTATAAAATTAGATATAATAGGATCTGCACAATACTTCAAAATAAAAAGTCGGTTTTGAGAGGGATAGTGAAATTTTACGGGAAAAAATTATATTGTAGGATATGAACAATTTTTTTCCCTCGGTTTCGACCTCGTTAAGAGAGAGATGCGATTGATATTGACCACCCGCGAAAATGAAGACTAACAGGTTCATAATAATGTCAAAAAGTGATATTTGGGTCAAGTCCAAGACAATGGAACTAAAACATCAAAAGAAACGTATAGAACCAGGAGCTGTTTTATTAATTTCCAATATTCTTTTGTTTTTTAGCCTCCACAGTCGAGTCTTTAAACATTTGTATACAACCAATCGAGAACTTTGCTTTCTTCCACAATACAATACTGTTTCGGGAAAAGCGGTGGGGGGAGGGGGGAAAGCTATCTTTATGGACATAGATTCCAGCAGATAATTTTATGTCGTTTCCTAAATATGGAATTTGAAAATAACATACAAATATACTAAATTCATAGCATCTTATAGGAGGGTGAGGAAACGTAGAAACTAATACAGAGATACAAAGGAAATGGAAAAAGAATGGAGAGACAGGCAGTTAAATGTTTTGACATCTAGCGAGGATAATGAGATTCATAAAGAGAAAGAAATCCATATAACTAGAGAAATAGAGAGAAATTGAAGGATGAGAGAGAGAGAAAGAGAGAGAGAGAGAGAGAGAGAGAGAGAGAGAGAGAGAGAGAGAGAGAGAGAGAGAGAGAGAGAGGCTGACAGCACAGTCTGACAGACAAAGATACAGGTTCCACATGATAAGTTGCATTCAATTGCAGTAGAATTCACGATTCTCACCTCATCATCGGGCACCGGCTGGTCCTCTGCAGTGACTGCCTGCTGCACAGAGTCGGGTCTGGACCTGGCCGGGAGGAAGCCGGGGCTTGTGCGGGGACGCCTGGCAGATACTTGGGGAGCGGCGACCCTCTGCGAGTGACGAGGACGCAGTTCCCCTCGAGATGGCATCTCTTGACCTCTACAAGCACCGCAATCAAGTGTCCAGAACACACTCCTCCCAAAACATTAACTGAATCATCCAGACAGCTGCAGGGTCAATTTCCAGAATATGAAGATTTAAACGGCCCTATGGTGCTGTTCACTGTTTTATGGATGATTTTGATTCCACTTGACTACAGCAACTGGTGTTTGGAATCTTCAATACTTATTAGAATCCTCCAGACTTTTCCTTTGTGAAGATTAGAAAATAATTGCGCCTCACTTCACACTGTTTTGTGAAATACTAGAAACCAATGACTAAACGTCTCAGTCACGGCCTGATGCTTGCGTCACGGCTCAGTAGCGGTCGGTCTATAACCGGTGGGCTACGGCTGAAACGATAAAAGCAGTGCCTTCATTAAATGCCAAAATCATATCGATCAATAATCAATACATAGAAACTAGGAATGGTTAAATGTCATGGAAGAGTAATAAACAGCTGTAGTAGATGACTCCATTACGAATATATAAAGAAAATACCCTAAGTACACTAGCCATGAGAGAACAATAACAGTTGACCTATATTGCATATGCAAAAACTAATTATTACTTTAATTTGGTCTACAATAGACGATTGGGGAGACCATGTTGTGTCGAAGATTGGAAGCACTTTTTTCTTTTATTAGAGAGAGAAATAATGATCAATACCAAGTTTCATTGTTATCTAACTAGTAAATGTCAAGACGCATTTGTTTTGTTTTTTTTATAATTCATTCAAGTAATACTTTTTTTTCCCACGAGTCCTTATTATGTTTTATCAAAGTTTCTGTCAGAATTTAGAATCGTTCGTTCCTCCAGCCTTCTTGTCTCAACAATGATCGTCTGAGCTTGATTAATTGTATTTCTTTTTGGACCGAAATATATCCTAAAATCCTTACAATTTTGTTGTTCTCAATATTCAGAACGGGTCAAAACTAGGTAAATCATGAATTAGTTTTCTCTTTTCCATAGATGCGAGTTTGACTAAAACAACAGAGTTGTATCTTGTAATTTTGTGGTTAACCTTGTTTCTGGGATACAGAGGTAGAACTATTCTAGTCAATTCCGTTATCGTTCTTAAAATAATACGAAAATTATAGCTTTAATACACTTGCATTTAAAAGTAAGGTTACAAAATAACGAAACAACTCAATAAAAAGTTCATTTAACAAAATTGCCTTATTTGTCAAGTACTGTGCTTCTAACATCGAGATATCTGAACAGGAACCTTAGATCTCCCCTGCCTTTCAATCCACGAATAATAACGGACATTATCGCCATTGATTTCATATGACCCGTGGAGTCCTCAAGGTAAACAATCACAGCCCTGGAAGGAATAAATCGATCTGCTTCGTGTCAGGTGAAGAGGCAGTTACATTGCGTTGTTCTCTCAGTTAAATACATGCCTCTCACAATATCACTTGTCTGGCTTTATTTAGGAGATAACAAAAGTAGACAGCACTTCTTGTTGAAGGCCTTTGTTTTCGCAACAATCTGCGTGTGATCAGATATTTTATACGAGTTTTAATTTGTTAAATGCTATTTCTTTCTTAAGGCATAAAACCATAAGAAGTTATGAAATATAATAATAATATCCGAGTATGAAGCCCTTTATTTGTTAAATTTACTTCGCTGCTTTGGTTACATGAGAATTTAAGTCCTCTGAAGAATAATTACATTAACTTTAGCCGGTGTTTTGGCGCATTACAACAGTATCATTGAATTCATTCATTGATATAAAGGCGGAGATAATAAATTGTCTAACAACAAAGAATTCGTTCGACAGAAGTACAATCAATTGCCGCCCGATTGTAAAGTGTAGAAAACTTTTGTTTAATGAAATAGAAGAAACGCACGCTTTTAGTATTCGGTATCGATTGCTATCCTCGTGAATTAAAAAAAAAAAAAAAAGGAAAAAGAAAGATTGACAGGGCTGCCAGCGATGGTTTTTTGATTAATTTAAGAAAGTTTCAAAACTTACAGAGTGATAGTTAGTGGTTAACACCTGAGGCACAATGCTCTGGGTTCTGAACCAACACACTTTGAGGAGCCTGCTAAGTGAATACCAGCCGGCAGTGCAAGTCAGTCAGCCCTGGTTTGTTTCTGTCGATCACCCTACCAGATCTGGCGGTTTGGGATCACACAAACCAGTATGACACTGCGTCCAATGGTGTCGAGCTATACTGCGCTGCAGCTGGGCTTCTCGTTACTCAAGTCCACATTAATCTCGCGCAAACTCTCGCTCCTCTCATTAGCTTTCTCAAATGAATAGCTTAAATGCCACCTTCATTCAAGGATATATTTTAAGGTGATCTTGTGTCCGCAAGAAAAAAACAGCTCTACTAAAAGCCAAACAACAAACTTATAATTAAAATGAAGTAGACCTTTTAGTCCAACTTCCTCACTACCGTTTGCTCAACGCTACTTACCGTTCGATCAGTACATGTATTTACCATTATAAACATATAGGTTGGTTCCTGCCTGGATTTAATCCGGCAGGAACAGCGCAGCAGTCCAGGGTGTATTCAAAGATTATCAAACGGTCCGTCTAGTTTACACTGAGATACTCAGTCTGAGCGGGTGTGGCACGGCCTAGAGCTGGTAACGGTAGCGGAGATTATGGTGGCAGTGAGGGGTGGCAGCAGGAGACCGAACATGTCCACGGTGGAATTAGGTGAAGTTAAAAGATATTTGAGTCATTTACTTTCATTCCTTTAAAGATTATTAGCAAAATGATATGGAAAAATAGAATATAATGTTGAGTTGTTGTTTTTTTCTTCCCTTTTTTCTTGCTTAATAGACGCGCGATTCTTTGGACTTCTAATGAAACTTAAATTAATTTTTCAATCTTTAACTCACATCATGAACTTAAAAAAACGAAAACAAAAATTCGGGACATACTTTATGTCAAAACGTTAACGCCTTGTAAAGAGTTCAATTTTAGCTTCGAAAATGTAAGAACACCAAAAAAAAAAAAACAGAAAACGAAACAAAACGATTAATAAATATTCATTAAGTGTCTTGCCACCTGGCAAATGTAGTCTGCATATTTAATATGAGAAAATAAAGATTTCCTCACATACACAAGGACCTTTTGCGAAGTCTCTACCACAATAGGATCGATCAATTATGTTAAAAATACAAGCACACGTCTAGATGGCAAGCCGTGCAAGCAACATTACCGCTTACAATGGTAGCGTTTGTTTAGCCAAGGATCGAGCAACTTTTCAACTAGCATCTAACGCTATAGGTAATTCGATGATAGCCATTCAAGTGAAAGGTCAAGGTCAAAATAGGAGCATTCATGCACCAATTAATCTTAATAGGCGCTATTGACATTGAATTTAAACAGTTTAGTCTTCTTTTCATCCGTTTAATGCTTGCGGAGAGCAAGACACCGCGCAAACAATTAGTTTTTTTGTTTTGTTTTTTCTATGAAGTAATAAGTGAATCGTTAATTAAAAAATGATGTGCATCTACGTTTTAATTCTACCAATATCATTTCAAAATCTTTAGAATGTTTGATTGAACACTATTTTATGTACCACCCACCGTACCATACCTTTAAAATAAAAAGAAAACAAAGGACGAAGGAAAGCTTTTAGATAATTAGAGATTTAAAAATAACAGAAAGAATATAATGTATGGTTGTAATAAAGGGGACACAACCTTAATATTAGTTGTAAATGAAAATGGCAATAATTTTAACCATGAGTTCCCTTGGAGGACGGGGATCAGACTGTAGTCTATTGATGATTATTTCTTAGTACTAAGCCTCTACACTGCTTGATCAAAGCAAAATTTTCATGTTATTTTGGGACGAAACACGTGCATCTTAGTTTCTTCCGCGCCACATAAGCTTTTCACAGAAGATGACTGCAAGGCGAGATGTGAGAGTCAGTTGGCATCATAGCGGTTTATACAAATTTATTCATTTAGTAGATTTCCTTATGTTGTCAGAGGGATTTACTTTTAGTTTGTTGTACCCTATACTTTTTTCCTTATTAAATTATATGAATTTATTCTTCCATATACGTTTTAGTGATTCTTCAATTTGATTGTCATAAACTGATCCTTTTTGGTTGTTGTTTTTATTTATTTTTTTTATATATGAGTATATATACCAAATCTTTCAATCTGCAAAGGTTTATTTCATTTTTATCTGCACTTTAATGTAAAATAATAATTATATAAAAAAACTGAAACACAGAAATCTAACATTTAATTTCTTATGGTTTATCTTTTCGTTTTTTATAGCATCGTAAAAAGTATGGTTTATAATTTATGCTCTCTATTTAACGATATTGCATAGTAGAACATTGATTTTATTCTTGTAAAATGAGCCTGCCTAATAAATGTTGTATGTGCAAGCTCCTTTTACTGTCCAACGTATATGTGCTCCTTTAGCATCATTAAACATCATTCAATACTCCTTTTCTAGCTAACTTGTTGAGTTTTTCCACAACAAAGTCAGGTGTAATGTAGTATGTAGTTCTATGGATGGCTCTCATATGAACAAAAACTAGAGTTCATTCATGTCTATCTTTTCTCCATTAAGTATGTCTCGGGCCGACACTTTGACTTGCAGAGAACTTCATATACTATAACTAATTACTTAAATCAAAAGACAGAACTTCGTGATGTAAATAATCTAAGAATAATAGAAGCCAAGCTTTATTGTCTTTGATCTACTATAAGTGGTGCTCATACAGAGCAAATATTGCCCTAACTCTTTAAACTACCAATCAGTTCGGACAACCTTGCTGGTAAGGATTGATAACTAATGGATTGTTTAAAATCAATACTCACCATTGCTACGAGAAATAGCTATCATGACTCTTCCTGCCAACATCACAAGTTCACCTATGCATGCACATTAAAAAACTACTATTTTAATAATCATAATAATAATAATAATAATAATAATAATAATAATAATAATAATAATAATAATAATAATAATAATAATAATAATAATAATAATAATAATAATAATAATGAGGATGATTATGATGATGATGATATTCATTTATTTATTTATCAAGCGCTTTCACTTTAAAAAGTTTAAAGTGTTTTATATAGTTGTTATTATAATAAAATATAAAAATAGAGCCCTGTATTGATACTAACAATAGTAATGGTGTTAATGTAGAGAAACGAAACGTTGTACATCGTACGAATTAAAATAAAATAAGCATTGTAGTTAATTCCCTTTACTCTCGTATAAAAATAATGTGTAAAAAATGTGTCTGTAATCTGCACTAGTCTTGAAGCATGTTGAATCAACATTTTTTTCACTGTATCGGGGAGACTCATCCAGTACTTTGAAATGGGATGATATATATAAATATATATATATATATGGTAAAGCCAGATACGTGCTGGAACTGAGAGAGGATGATATTTTATAATTTTCCCTAGTCTGAATTCGCAGATTTTAAAAAAAAATTCCTACTAGCAATTTGAACGTTCTTGACTTTTACCTTATCAACGGGAGAAATCGAATTGAATGATTGCCTAACCAGAATTTTGCGAGCAAAAATGAGCTTCAATTGTACAAATCTCACAGAGCAAATCGATGGAGGATAACTTTCCATCTTCTGGCAGAACGATTGAGTACGAGAATATATCAAGCCTGTTTACAGCAGGCAACCAGAAACTGTCCCTCATGATGCTGCGCGAAGCGGTGACGAGCCTCAGATTTTGAAACCATCAAAAAGATTATCAGAAACGTACCTGAAAAAAATTGAGCCGCCAGTCTATCTTAAGTTACTTTCTTGAACTCGCTTGCCATACCACTTCTGGTCAGCTAGATCTGCAAAGCCAGACGAGAATAGTTAATCTTTAAAAATAAACTGTCAAGGAATTATATCTCACGTGGATATAGCAAACTGCAGAAGACGGAAACAAATGTTTATTATACAAAGTCTTGGAAAAATGTATGTACTACAGAACCCTTCAGCAAGACTTCACTGCTCTGCATGCTGAAAGATCAACTATAAACAGGTAATTGCATGTCTAAATCCATAGACTTTAAGATGCCTTAAGTTGAAAAAAAAATTGGCCACTTTAAATTTATTCTCAGTTAAAAGTGTTTAAAAATAAAATGCAACGTGAAGGATAAATGATGATTTGAGAGACAAAACGCAATAAAACAGCCAGAGCTCTCAAAAGTACTCTAATACACAGGATCTGTAGTATATAATATCCTGCCCCTCGCTACAAAATTGATATGTTGAGTAAAGGAAGATACCATGTCAAAGAAAGTTTGAAATCATCTTAAATAAGATCCGCATAAATATATTTTAATTGATTGTTTTATTTGAAACAAAAAGCAGAAAAATTTGAACAATCACTCAAAGCTACGAAAATAGGAAATACGTAGAGTCACTTTTAGAGCATAAGAGTCGAATATGACAAATCTTCTCTCATTTGATAATGTTTTTAAGCTTTTGAGTAAGTTTTTACTAAATTACTCAGTTCCATTTTATTATCTATATATATATATATTTTAGTAGACTCGGCGGGTTGTACGCCTAAGGCTCGAAAACGGCTCAACCAAATCTTATGAAATTTTCACAGAAGCTAGATATTACCAAATGCTATGTTTACCTGGTCCCTTTTTATTGATTTGTATTTTAATGAAATTATTATAATTAAAAATAAGTTAGTTCGCTATTGTTTTTTCCGACATGGTTTTTATATTACCGGTAGGCCTACTCGGTTGGTTCTCTTCGTTGTCCATCGTCAAATCCAATCCAAGTTTTTAAGACGTCATACCGCTTAAAGTAAATTACAAATGGCGTGACTACCAATGCATTCTATCGAGCAATCTATCCACATCGAGATCTATAATTTAGAATCTAGATCTCGACCTAACTGATTTTAGATCTAGATCTACCAACAAATATTCTCACCGTCTACATTGACCCACTTATCAGCACTTTATTAGTATTAAGAATGCCCTGGACTAAAATTTTAAATTAAATTATATTGGGCTCACTTTATAGTTTCCCTTTTAAAGAGACTGTTCTATTGTATTTAACCTGTTCATATGAACCGGTACCTCAGCTTGTTTAAGATAATTATGTTTGCACAGCTATTTTATATTAAACAAAACTACAACTTTTTGCTTGTGAAATGTGGAAAGCAGTCAATTATTTTTTTTTTAATTTTTTGACTAGTTGAAAGCAGTAGAGCACCAAACTGTTTTGCACAAACAAACAAAAAAGATAAAAAAGACACGCGGTTTTCTTTGGTTTCGTGCTGAACGTAACTTAACACTCAATCAATAATTTAGAGAGGAATATCAAATATCGATTTCTACTTTCTTCTACAATTGTAGGAAATTATTCTTACAAGCTGAAAACCCCATTCAACAAACAGGACCCTGGTGTCAATAATTTTGCCATGGCTGGGGTGCGCGCGTGTTTATTAGAAATGCTTATAACTTGTCTTGATATTTGCCTTTTACTTACATGATCTAGATAATAGTCTCCACCTATCTCTGTTTACCTAGACTCTACATATCTCTACAATTATAAATACGGAATTTAGATATAGGTCTTAAATCCTTTTGAAATTCTAAGCGTAAAAGTAAAATCTATATTTATATCTTAACCTTTTGATATGAGTCTATCTGCTATAAATATCTAGGCCCTAGATCTAGAACCTATGTCCAAGCAATTTATTTTGGGGAATCTTTACTTAGATCTTACACTATAACAATGTAGATCTATTCCAAACGGTTTTATATCTGGTGCCGCTTATATCGTATGCTTACTTCCTGCCAACTTTGTCAAGCTGTGATGACAGGATGTAGTTCGCTCATTCACTTTTTCCATTTAAAGAAAATAAATATCACATTTTTGCCTGTAATTTTCCCGAAACACTATTATTATTATTTTTTTTTTTTTTTGAATAATATTACGTCTTCAATCTTTAGAATATTTTAAAGCCTACGCCAAATTTGACCTGTCTAGGTGGTCTAGAAATTCTCGGTTAGATGGTCCTTATTTTTCGCCTAGCTCCGTTTAGAGATAGAGAACTTTTCCACACGTTAATATTTTTTGTTTTCTATCTTTGGAAATCTTTGTCTCGCTATCTCTCTCGCACTTTTTTTCTGTCTCTCTTTATCTCTTTTTTCCACTCTGTCCCATCTCTGCACTTCCTCCCCTTCACGCTTTACTTAATCTCCCACTGTTCCTCTCTCACTTTCTATCTCTATCTCTCTGCCTCTATCTTTTCTACCCCTTCTCTCCCCATCTTTCGCCGCTCAAGCTACATTACACATTAAAAGGTCAGGATAAACGTTTGATTTTTTTCTTATTCTGTGCGATAACTAATAATATCATAAACTTAATTTAAAGATCTGAATTTCGTTTTGATTCAACTGCAATTTTTGGGAGGGCTGCAGTTATTGCTGCAGCCTTGCAAAGATGATAAGGAACTCAGAAGAAATATTTCCTGTACTCAATTGCTACAGTGCCAGATCCAACCTTGATCTGTATACCTTCAGGACCACGTAACGCCTTATAGCGCGACAGACTCTGTCAGTCTGATAGCTCTAATCTAAGCAACTCAACCGACCTTTCATTACCAAACCCTCAAAGATGATAATTATTTTCTTCTCAATTTTCTCATATTTTCTCTCCCTCTTTCTCGTTCTATCTCTCTATCTCTGTCACTCCGCTTCTCTTTCTTTATCTGTCTTCCCCCCCGCCTCTCTCTCTCTCTCTCTCTCTCTCTCTCTCTCTCTCTCTCTCTCTCTCTCTCTCTCTCTCTCTCTCTCTCTCTCTCTCTCTCTCTCTCTCTCTCTCTCTCTCTCTCTCTCTCTCTCTCTCTCTCTCTCTCTCTCTCTCTCTCTCTCTCTTTGTCGTTCTAGTTGCCTGTCTACCTCTCTATCTTAAACAATTTTTTAGTTCTTCGAATTTCCATTGATATTACTCCAATGATTTTTCTAAGACCGCCTGTGGGAGCAGCTTGCTGCAAGTTACCAACTTAATAAAAAAAAAGATGATTTCAATCCAACATTTATGGAGTTTCTACACATACCTCTTATTCACGGCATCTGTTCTAAAGCGCATTCCCCATCTCTCCTACTGATCTCCATAAAAATAGACAATGTTGGGGAAGAAAACATATTCGTTCTCTCGCTGATCGATTTTGCATCTGGCACTATCAGTCTTCATGGAGGAATATTTCCTCGCTCGGTTCCCCCTGGCTGCTTCCCGTGCTGTCGTCAGGTGGCGTCTCTCGCTGCGGACACTTCCCAGTCACTTCAAAGGGCACCTGGAACTGCCGCTAATTATGGATGGGATGGGACTGAGGGTCTTGCTTGAGGGGAATGGGGGGGGGGAGGGGGTGTTCAGACAGTATTTGATAGGTGGGAGAAGGATGCCGAGAAAGGGTGTAGTTAAGGAGCCATAGCATCATATTCATGTTGTTCCATCAATGGGGTTGAATCAGCACAAAAACGGGTAGATAGATAGGATGTTATAGATAGATAAAGAAGGAAAAGCAGACTCATGTCAAAATATTGATAGATGGATAAAGTAATTTTTAAAAGTCTGTGTATGGCGCAGATAGCTAATAATTTGTCTTTTATTATATTATCTTGACTTTACAACCGGTACATTGTGGGATTGCAGTGGCTTCACCCAGTAGAGTCGGTCTTTACATTTTGTGAACACGTAAGAATAGTGTTGCTAATATTTTTACTTAGTTCCTACTCAAAGCGTCTAAAACATAACTTTTCTCATCTCAAGTATCAGGTTTAACAATATGCCCATGATGTTAAGTTCCATGATTAACATGCTTTGGCTGTCTTATTGGCTGAAAATCTAATTTAAAGGTTTTGAGAAAATCTTAAATTTGAAAAAAAAAATTGAATTCCTGATCCAGACAAACGCGACTATGAAGGGTCTATTGGAAAGTTTGAAATTTGTCGAACCAACGGAAGATCTACGATCAAAGAGTTTTTTTCCCCTCAATATCAGCTTTAGATCTGGAGACAAAACATTTTATTACCTCAAATCTAAATCTGTTGTTTTTATATTATTTTTTTAACTCAATATTGTAAATGTTTTTGAGAAGAAGATGTAGTCTGTATAGGTATTCCATATGAACGAAAGTGAAATTACAGACTAAATTAATGTGCTGTAACTTTTCCCATTGGAATTAAAGTATTTATCCGCCTAGCCCAAGCCAATTTTCCCTCCCGCCTTTTCCCTTCCTTAAAGCGACGTGTTGAGAAAAACTGTTTTAGAATAACTTTCCTTTGTATTAATGTACTTGATGTTATTCATTGTTGTTGTTGTTGTTGTTGTTGTTGTTGTTGTTGTTGTTGTTGTTGTTGTTGTTGTTGTTGTTGTTGAAATTGTGGATATTGTTATGATTATTGGTATTGACCATGGTGATAATGATGTTTGAGCAGAAGGAGACAGAAACTTGATATAGTGTGCAACTCTAAATGTTTCTTTTGTGAGTCGAGTCTCCCATTTATGTTTGGTGGCATATTAAATAAAAATAGGCATAAGTTATAATTTTTTCCATAGAAATATGTGCTTTTTTTCTTGTATGCTGGTTTTAATGAAGATCTTGTTCGTGTTTATGTAATGGGAAAATAATTGAAAAATGAAGTTAGTTGAAAATATTGCTCGCAGCGTTTTCGGAATGACAGTAATTATTTTTCGAACAGAAAAAGAAGCCAACTTTAACTGCGTAACAGGCTCAAGTTATCTTACTTTATTTCCACACCACGCACGTCTTTTTTTCTTTTAAAATAATTAACAAAGACATGGAAATCGTCACGACAAAATCTATTGGGTTATATTTCAGTGGGGATGTTAGTGCATTTCTTGACATATTCAGCAATTTCAAGTGAAAAATGGGAATGAGAGAAGAGAAATGAAAAATGAACATTAAAACCTGCCTTGCTTTTTAGCCTTCTTTTAAATTTCTTTAAATACAAAAAAAGCAATCGGTTTTCCTTGCGTTTGTTTGCTTTCCACGTGATAAATTATCTACAGGAAAGAATTTTAGAACCACATAACTTTCTCGGTTTTAAAAAGGAGTCCTGAACAGAGTTTCTCAGCGTAGTGAATACGAGGCTGTGACTTGCTGAACGCTTTTCCAGATCCATTCCCAACTCATCTTCTGCTGTTTACGAGGTCTCGGCCGGGACTGAGCATCCCCAGGTGATGATGTGTTGACGCCTGCAGGCACCGATGGACTGAATTATGGTGCTGAGCCAGCTCGACTTCTGGCGATGCTGAGAAAATCTGTAGTAGGAGGGGAAGGAGAAAAGACAAGGAGAAAGGGATCACCGCATACAGCTTGAGAGAGACAAGCCTGCGTCTCTGATGGTAGTGCCCATGTCATAAAGCGCTCCACTGGTCTGATGGTCGAACAAGGGAACACACGGGAAACTCATCACAATGCTTTGCTTCCACACTGCGACACCAGGAGAGAGTTGCTATTTTGTAAAATTTCCTATTTTCAGAAATATTTTTGTTTTCCCATAATTGTATAAATTTTTAAAAAATCATTTACAGTCACACGTTATTTCTGGAAGATTTATTAGCATACTTTAAAGTCAAGGTTAGAAGGGGTCAGAGGCTGAAAGCGCAGGTAAATAATGTTAGACTAGGGCAATAACATCTTTCTGATATGAATGTTTTGGCTGAATAACTGACTCAGAGCAGTATCGAATCCCAGTTCATCACATGTTTTGACTACAACGGTAAAAAATTTAATGATTGGTAATTGTGTGTGGTTGGATACTCATTGATGTTGATATCAAAATAAATAAATGATACATCAAAACCACTATGCTGTTTAAATAAATGTGCTTTTACTCCTTTTTTTTCTTTTTAGAAATCTTACTAATATCCGGAATACGATTTGCTTCTCAATTTAAATTACTTTTCGATATTGACAGTTATTGTCTAACATTAAACAACAAGCTATAAAAGATTAAAAATGGGATATATAATTTTTCTTCTTAAACAAAAATCATGAAGCCGAAAAATGTGTTGTATTTCCAAAGAATAATTATTTCGAGTTGATTCTACAAACTTAATAGAATGATAGAAATAACCATGTTAAATCTCGACTTTCTAAAATACCTGAATATCATCAATTGAATTGTTTTGACTCTCTTAAAAAAAAGTGTTCACTTTTACTTTCTGAGTTAGTGACTCTCCTCTAGTATTTAGAGTAGTATAAAAATGATTAGGAGAAAAAAAAAGAAAATTAAGAAGTCTTAGAATAATTATATTAATGCTATGGAGAAAAACAGGAAACATATTTCCTATTATTATGAATTTTATCTATTTCTTTTTATAGTTTTTCACGCACCCTTTAGTTTCCATCATCTTCGTGTTTTTTGTTTTTTTTTTCTTCTCTAATTTCTTTTTGTTTTGATTTGTTTTATTTTTGCTGTTTGCATTTTTTTAATTACTAATTTCCTCTCATTCTTTCATGTTCTTATCAGTTACTCAATAAATGTTTATCTGTTGTCTAATTTGTTTGTTTTTTTTTTTTTCATTTTTTAATTCGTACTACTATCAAAGTAAGGTGCATGAAGAAAAGGTGAAATATTTTTATCACCCTTTTTTACATTATTTATTATTTATTTAAGAAATGCCATGAATTCTTTGCAATAAAAACAGCAAGATCTTAATAGTTAAATAACTATAAATTTTCCTTAACGGGACAATTTTGTAAAACTGCTGGTCATGTCCATGGTATATAACGGATTTAGTCCAGGAGAACCGCTTAGTTCTTTCAGCAGCGTAAAATGAGTATAAAATGATACCTGCATGAATGTTCATGTAGATTTGTTAATTTTGACCATATTTGATATCATTCTCTCCATCCAACTCACCCTCGTGAGTAACAAAATAGCAATGTTCCCAGGCAAACGGCAAAAATCTTATATTTTATCTTCATGCAATGCATAGCTTTTCTCACCACAGCTCTAGGTATAGGTCACTTTCTCTTTGTTCTTATCCTGAGCCAGTTCCTTCATTTCTGTCTATGTCCTTCCATTTCTAATCACGTCGCTTATCTGACACAGGCCATGTCGCACCTTCAATCTTACAGATTTTTCTAAATGCTTTGCTTGAAGACAATAGACAGAAATCAAGACAAACAATAAAAATCTTTATTAATTTAACAATGGCTTTTTCAGAAACGTGCTTCATTTTTCATAGAAGTTTCTTCAAATACAAAATTATTGCCAAAAAACAATTCAAACAAAGAAAAAAGAAAAACAGATGTTTTGAAATTGATTACCTTAAAAACATGTATATATTAACGTTGACTTTTATTTTGCATTATTTTATGAGCATCGTTATTCAATATTGACAAGAATTGTTAAAAGCCTGGATTTCATATAGTAAAGAAATTCAGAGGTTCTTCGTTTTTGTTGGTTTTTAATCCATTCACAAGAACATACTTTAATGCTTTAATTTAATTTAATCATTTTAAGATATTGATGGTATTGGGTTGTACTAGGAGGGTGGGATAAGACGATGCTAAAGAGCTCATTTTGCGTAGAGAAATGATTTTTTAAAGTCCATGTTAAGAAAGTAAAATCATTTTACTAAGGCTGTTGTTTCTTTCATTTACTGACAACAATTTTGAACATCTCGCTTACATGGTTAAGTATGGTAGCTAAGAAAGGTTCCACTCGGCCGAGATCTAAGGTGAGGAAGAAAGCGTAAATTTGAGGAGGCCCTCAGAGATGTAAAAATAAATACCTTATAAACTAATCTAAAAAGCTACGCAAGTGATATTAGTTTGTATTGCGAAACATAATTCTGTATCCTTCAAAATTTGCGTGTCAGTTAATAAATCCCACCAAAGCAGAAAAATAAGTTCACTCATCATTCTAGACTTGACTTCAATCTTGTTGGGAATACACTTGTCTTCTTTATGTTGTGCGATCTTTTTGATAAATCTCCGTAGTTTGGATTTTCTCTAGAGATTTTTTTTTTGCAAAGAAAATAACAATTAATGTGTTTTATATGAAAATGGCGACTGTTTATCTGACTGATTAGACGGAGGCAGCTTTATTGCTATATGAAGTGTTTAATTTCCTTTACTTAACGTGCGAACAATTACTTGGAATTTACTGCTAAGATATTTCTCCAGCACAAAATAAGAGATTACGTTTGCATAACATTAGGGAAGATTAGTGCTGTCATTACGTTTGCTTAAACTAGTAAGATCTTTCAACTCTTGACAACTGAGTGTGGGTGTGTCTGGGTATATATAATTATATCAAGAATATTTCAAACCAACCCAATTTAGACTCTCGAGATACCATATTAAATTTACAATTACAACGAGTTTCATTTTACAAAGATTTTTTTTATACTACAAAGATAGCAGTTCATTTTGTGCAAGAGTTTTTAAAAGTCAACGCTCGATCTGCTGGTTTCAGGTAGAAACTAATCGATTGACTATAAGAAATAATCTTGTGAAGGCGAGGAAAATTAAAGACTACTTACTTTCTTCATGCCACTAGGCTTAACGTATCACGGTTTCGAATTCCGGAGACCTCTAATTTATAACGCAGAATTTTACCTCCGAGCCACAAGTTTACCCCAGGACAGACATAGAAAGGGTTGGAAACGAAAATACTTGATGCTACCATGTTATCTTTCCAAATAAAACTGCATTTATTGTCAAAAGAAACAAATAAGCGCTAAATAATTATGGGTTTTATCTATACCTATAAGAGGAAGGATATATCACGTGGCCGAATGGTTATGTTTCGCGAATTTTCTCCAAAACAAAGATAATTGATTGAATCTGGGAGTGTTACTCAAGATACAATTCAACCACGACTTTAACATGGTCAAGTTAGATAGGAAACTCCTGAAGGAAGCAAAAGGCAATTTTAATTTAATTACCTTTGACGGAAGAAAGTAGTTTCTGAAGTTTTATGATATAGGTAAATCCATCTTGATACTTGATAACAGTTTTTAACAGTGACAATGCTGCTTTGTTTTCTGGAGCAGAGCTAGGAATCTCTCAAAATACTTTAATAAAAAGTATATTCAATGTATGGATATGCAGAATTTGTTCAAATTTCCCCCCCCCTCCCCCACTCCCCCCCCCCTTTTTTTTTTTTTTTTGCACCTCATTCTTTTCGTTTTATTTGTATTCTCATATTTTAGGTGGGTTGTTTGTGTGACCGGGAGTGGGGGTGGGAAAACAAAAGAGCATATTTAAGTAAATCAAAGCTAGATTTATAAAATTGTCGCGAGATTTTTAGAATTAAGAACTATAATCTTAATTATTAATGCTTCAGTTTCATTTATGATCTTATCAGCTTCTTGGTTCATGCGAAAAAAGATTCTTGAAACATAAGGTCATTTTGATGGATCGAAAAAAAATATTAAAATTTACTAGATAAAAATTATGAATCATTCTTATGCCAGTGGAGGTGATTTAAATGTAAGGTTCAGACTATACAACCAAACCGTGACTACTCTCAATATTTTTTTCCGTTAATTAATAAACCAAAAAGTTATTGAATTTTTGCTATTCTTGAAACAAAGTAGACAAGAAAGTCTTAAGTAGCAAATACTCACTTGTGCGTAGGAAAAAAGCGTATTGAACTTTCAGTCGCAATTTTTACTTTACACAAGAATTTTGTTCCTTGATGAGAATGATCGTTATGACGTGAGCCTCCGCTATAAAACTTTTCTTTTGATAAAAACCGGGTTATACTGAGATAAATCTGTTTCTTAGTTGAAAATAATAGGTGGTATTACCGATGTGCAATCTTTTAAAATCTTTTCTCTCCTCTGCACTAATTTTGAAGACAAATACAATACTACAACATGAATTATCTACATTATCTAAAGTTTACGAGATATTTTACAATTTTATTCTTTTGTTTATAAAATCAAAAGCTATGACACTCTTCCTCTTATTTGAATGCATAATTGAGTTAAATGAATATATAATATTTTGATATTGAAAATTGCGAGGAATGCAAAAAGTGTAATGAGATATTAATGTATGAGTATTGTTTTCTTAAGCAAAAGGTCAGGTCATTTTTCAAATGTGCATTGCCACTTTACTACTTGGTTTGTGAAACTTTTCCTTCATTTATTTAATAAAGTATGATATAGATTGGAAATCGATATCTTTTCTATAGAATCAAAAGAAGACAAAACGTCCCCACATATTCGATTTTTTTCTTGACAAAAAAAAACCAAACCCATCCCTCTTTCTTTAAACTATATTATTTCTAAAATGAATTTGCATTTATAAAGGTTCCGTGAATGAGTCTTGTCTTTCTTGCAATAAACTTGAATATTTATTAGTAAAAAGTTTTAGCTGATCTTTATGTCTTAATATCTGTTTTAATTTTATCACCTTTTGCTTATCTCTCTCTCTCTCTCTCTCTCTCTCTCTCTCTCTCTCTCTCTCTCTCTCTCTCTCTCTCTCTCTCTCTCTCTCTCTCTCAATCTATCTCTCTCTCTTTCTCTCTTTCTCTCTCTCCTTCATTCTCTCTTCTTTATCTCTTTTTTCTCTTTCTGTTTATCTATCTATCTATCTATCTATCTCTTCCCATCTCTTTTTATATTTGTCTGTCTTTTTGATTGTCTCTACCTTGTATCTCTCTTTATTTCTCGATCTGTTTAAACATATATTTTACTTTCTATGTACTTTTTTTAAAATCTATCTCTGTATTTAATATCTACATATCAATTTCATTTATCTTTTATCTTTCTACTTCTCATTCTTTTTTTTCCAACTCTCTTTTCTCCTATTTTGATAATATCCTTCTAAAAGCAAACCTTCTCATCATCATCATCATCCACGGTAGGTACCCAAGCGATCTGAAGTTGTATCACTATCAGATAGAACTGTTTCAATGTCTTTACCACGGAGACGAGCTCACTGGGCAGTCTCGATGCATCTCAAACGGAGAGCAAACTTGCACTGTTATGCCCTGTCTGGATTGGTCTATGAGCCGTGGCATTCGTTGGATTCTTACTGTTTTTCTGTCAGTCATGTGTCTCGAGTGAGGAATTTAGGCAAAGCCACGCCCACTTCCCCCTGCTCCTGTGGTTATTACTCAAAAGCTTAATAAATGAAATGCACACACGGAAAAGTAGTTTAGTTTCAAAATTGGCCTGCACGGCCCCGGATCATCGAATTTGCAAACACGAAAAATTGGAACGAGTTTATGATCTGTAATTTCTTTTTCAGTTTCAATTTCTTAACAATAAGAGGTTGTTTTTCTACTTAACGGAATCACCTGTTACAACTTGTGTGCGGCAAAATAAATCCGTGTGTGTCTTATTATTCATAACTTTTTTCCGTACAAAACCGGCATGTCAATCAATAGTAGTGTGAACAGATGTGATCTTTCATAAGCTAAACATCACTAACTTCTAAAGACTCGCAATATCCTCCTTGATATTAATTTTTTTTTCATATTGCTAAAGTTTATATCTCTAGCTGCATTTGTAAGTTGGAGCGAACTATTTACTTCTCAGTTATTCCGCGATATGTTTACATTTGTATCCAGTCAGAAGTTAATGTGCTTAAATCCTGAATCTGTCTGATTAAAAAATATTTATATAATGCTTTTTCATTATCCTAATTACTATTCCATTAATCGATATTTTTGGGGTACAGCTTTCCTTTTAAGTCCATTCAAACTTGTAACAACTTTTTTTTAATGAATTCAGTGATTTACCTTTGCTTTATTGTTTTATTCGTCTTTTCTTTGTCACATGATATCCTGACATTATTACTTGGATTCGCTAAATTGCGCCTACTCCAGCCCCACTAGATTACAACTTGACTTGTAGCCTCTCGGGGGGGGGGGGGGGTGCAAGTCTCAAAGTCTCATCCTCTTCAGCCGTAATTAGCTCATTACCGCGAGGCGATGCCCTCCTGCTGACACTCTGAGGGCTATCGCTGACCGCTGGGATTTGAGTGACCGCTCGTGCAACAAACATCCTTCTTTCCCGAATCAGTTTGTGTAACTCCAGATTTAGATCTAGTGAGTGTCTGCCTCCTCACGTGCGCATTAATGTAAGCACTTGAGGTTGGCTAGCCATAGTTTGATTGGCACAGCGCGTTGTAAAGCCATAGACTGCAAAGAACTTTGTAGTAGAGCCATACAACTGTTAATTTTTATTCAATTTTCTTAAAATTTTTTCATAAAATGTCTCCAATGATCACTTCGCTTTATATAAATTAGATATAATTTACTTTATAAATATGAGGAATACACCGGCTTTGTTTCAGAATTTAGTGAGAAAATACCTGTTTACCGTAGAGAAAGGAATAATTTTCACCGACTGTCTACTACAGCGAGAAAAATTTAGATTTTATTTCATACATTTACAGTGTTCTCCTGATTATACCGAGTTCATCAACATTATTTAATATCTTTCCATCACATTTGAAGTGCCGTTGTTTTATATATTAAATCACTATGATAACAATTATGAACACCTTATTCTGGTTGCCTGCAAAACAAATTCACTAAATGGGTGACAGAGGTAAAAGTTTTACGACAAATCGACGTCGAAAAAGATACGAAACTGATCAAACTTCATCTAAAACTACCGTATTAGATCACAGAAGATCAGTCTCTCAACGACGAAACCTGGATATCAGTTCAATCTCCTCATCAAGATATAGCAGAGACGACTACAGTGTGCCTGTTGAACCGCATCATATCTCAGACACTGATAAGACAGATGCCACCTCAGTTACCACGACAACCAACGGTGACATACACTACAATGTGTTTGGAAATACTCATGCAGACGACGCTTGCTCCAACAACTACACAACCTTCTGTGCAGGAGTGAGCTCCTCTCAGCAGGATTTTGATTCCTCCTGTAAGACAGTCCCTCCTCTGATCCCTCACAACCCGTACATTCCTGGCCCAGCGCCTCTAACATCTCGGAACGACCACCAGAGAGAACAGTCTCGGTTTATAAAGTCCTCTCAGTTCCAACAGACGCTGGATAGGAACCCAGGTAGTGCCACAACCATGGCGGATGCTATATGGGAGGATGGGAACAGTCACCGCCTGCACCACCACCATCATCACCACCACCTCCACCATATCCCTGACAGTCCTGGGCTAGGGGGCAAACCCCGCTGCTCAGCAAACGCCAGGGAAAGAGACAGAACACACAGTGTCAACACAGCCTTCCTCACGCTCAGGACGCTGATTCCCACAGGTTTGTCTCGAATCATGACAGACTTCTCTTTATGATATTATCTGCATAATTAATTGCATTTTTTCACCGCTCGTAATACTTTGTCTTGAAAGCAAATCAAATTTCCGATAAAATGGACAAAATCAATAAATATATAAATAAATTCAGGAGTATTAACGATTTAATTTAAATGGATAAAAAAATCGCAATTCATTAACTGTTTGTGAAAGGAATAATTATGTTTTGATATGCAGTATGAATATTTCAAGGTAGTAGATAAGACTGAATTTGCCAAAACCTCAATATGAATTATGTTGCCCAATATAATATCATAGTAATGTCATCAATTAACATTTACGCTCTTTGGATGTCAGTTTTGAAAGCTAAAAAGATTTAATGCTCAGCTTTATCATGATCATCAACTTTATTTCTATCATTACCGTTTCCTTCCTCCTTATATCTTTTTTACTCATTTATTTATTTATTTATTTATTTATTTATTTATTATTATTATTATTATTATTATTATTATTATTATTATTATTATTATTATTATTATTATTATTATTATTATTATTATTATTATTATATGTTCTTGTTTTTGGCATTTTAATTATTTTTAAAATTTATTTTTATTCTTATTATAATCATCACTATTATTATTATTATTATTATTATTATCATCATCAAAATCTTCATCATTATTATCATTATCTGTATCAACACTATTGTCATCATTTGTGTTATTAGTATAACTGGTGAAAGTCTTAAAACAAGATTTTGCCAACATAAATGGAGTGATTTCTTTTATTTATTTTTATCTTACTATGTTTCTTGACTAATAGAGTTAATGTCTTTAAATATCCACCACGGCGATTTAATATCTCTATCTTTTATCGCCACATGACTTTTTCTTGTATCGTTTATTGTCTTTTCTGAATACTCTTGTTTTTATTGTTTTTAATTGTTTTGTCAATTATCTTAATAGATGCAGATTAACATTTGATTCATTTACAAAGTTTACTAGCATACATGGATTCCTCCGTCATATTGGTAAACATAGCTAGTAAATCATTAACCATTTTTCACTATTTAGCAATTTACATTTACAAAAAAATAAATGAGTTTGAGACGTTTTTTTTTTTTAAAAGCAAATCAGTTTTATTTGTTTGAACCTTTGTGAACATATACTTCATTCTACGGTAAAAATAACAACAACGTCAATTTAGAATAATAAAGAGTGTTTGAAACAAGGCTTTAATATATTGTAAGACTGAGCCTTTCCAGAGCTGTAGGCTTGGCTGTGTTTCAAAATCAAATCTTCATGTTTCAAGACAGAAGAAAATCTCGCAAGGATTATATTTAAACGATCGACTTTGTACATTTCCTTTTTTTTCTTTCTTTCCGTACTTTCCGTTTTGTAAAGCTACAGATGTAGGAAAATACTGCTCCCATTTTAAACATAAATTTTCTTGAACCAAATGATTATTTTGCATAATTAAACTTTAAAAAAGAAAACGTTCATAGCGACAATTTATTTCTTCGGACAGAACCAGCCGATCGTAAATTATCCAAAATTGAGACCCTGCGTCTAGCAGCCAGTTACATCGCCCATCTGAGCACAGTCCTAATGGTTGGAGCCGAGTGCTCGGACCAGCCATGTATCAAACACCAGGCGATGATGAGGGGGCACCAAGCCTTGGATATGCCGAGTCCTGTGTGTACCTTCTGTCTCAGCGCTTCCAGGCATAAGCCGGTAAGTTGTTCTCTCTCACGACAACCTTCCTTGTCAAAAATGGTTTCTGATTTCCTTTTACTTCTGTATTCTCCTGAAATTATTACGAAAGAAAAAATCATGTAAAAAAATGGTCCTGCCACATTCAACCGATTTATTTCTCAATAATTTTTTTTTAAACTACGAATTTAATTATTTTCTTAACAATGTTTGTTTTAAAGAACAAATCTTAAAATAAGATTTTGTTTTAACACTGATTAACAAAAGTAGTGCGAAACTTAAATTATATGTTTTCCAACAATACTTTTAACATGATTATGTCAATACTTATAAGTATGTTGCACGAATGAGAAGGAAATGGAAGATTCGAAAAAAAGAAAATAAAAACAGTAAAAAAATGTTTAGTCTTGAAATAAAGTTAATTTGCAAAAACCTGAGATTGTATTTTAATGTTAAGAACAAAATCTGCATGTCATGACTTTCTAGCGAGAGCATGTTGAATATGCGATAAATGAACTTACTTAGGAAAACGCATTGGTGGCTGATTCACGTTGAAGAATGTGACGAGCTAAAATTTGCCAAACATAATTAAAAAACATATAAAAATAATGACAATTATAGTAGTAGTAGTAGTAGTAGTAGTAGTAGTAGTAGTAGTAGTAGTAGTAGTAGTAGTAGTAGTAGTAGTAGTAGTAGTAGTAGTAGTAGTAGTAGTAGTAGTAGTAGTAGTAGTAGTAGTAGTAACAACAACAACAACAACAAATATAACAACCACAGCAACAGCAAGAAACACCAACAAAAATGTAGCGCCGAGGAATATGGTCTCGTTGGTAAATCTAGCTCTTTCCCAAAATCAAAGCGTTGCGCCCACAAATAGGGGTAATGAACAGAGGTTTTGTGTAATGTTGTCGGATTTCACACACACTCACACACACACATATATATTATGTATATATATATATGTATGTATAATTTTTTTTTGTTGAGATTCAAGGATGCACGGAATGATATAAGTTTTGCCGTAAACTTAGAATGCAAGGAAAATATATGAGGTATACCGCATTGTTAAAAATCATGAGCGTCTTCAAAATCAGTGCCATCAATACAATCTTTTTATATTATATATACATCGCCCTCTCGCTTTCTCTCTCTCTCTCTCTCTCTCTCTCTCTCTCTCTCTCTCTCTCTCTCTCTCTCTCTCTCTCTCTCTCTCTCTCTCTCTCTCTCTCTCTCTCTCTCTCTCTCTCCCCTCACGCACACACACTCTTTTAGACTATTTGCAGCATTTTCGTGACATACACATTTATTTTGCGCCTGGAAAAGTATATTTTTGCATTAACGATCATTCTACAATTTTTTTTTATTTCGAAAATTTAATTTTCAACTTTTTTTAATGGTAAAACTTGCAATTAATTATCAATTCTATTCAAAATATTTATATTATTCTTGTGTTTTAAGACGAAGACGAAAATTACGCAAATCTACTTTTAAATAATTATGTATTTATGCCTTTTCACGACTTAAGAGTCAAAGTAATTTTTTTTTAAGTCATAGGGATTTGATCTAGAAAGGAAAGGAGGTCTAAATATTCTAACCTTCCAGCATAGAAAGAGCAAGTGTAAACAACAGAACGTCTTGTTAAATGTAACTGATAGATAAATTAATAAAATGCAATGCACATTTTAACCCTCATGCTGTTCTATAAGTAAGCAAATTATCCACAAAGATTAAGATTATTTCTTTTGATGACTCTTTCTGAAATACATAAATTTTATTCAGTTTTCTTGAAAATGTCTGATTTCTAAAAGTGTTGAATCATGCACTTCAAAGAATGAATAATAGGTGAGCCGAATTTAGTATATATTACTTGCTTTTCTGCTGATGATGTTGGCATTATTATTATTGTTTTGTTTGTATTTGTGATTTTGTGTTTGTTGTTCCCATTTGGCTTCTTAAAACACCTTAAATGGATGAAATGAGCGACAAAAATCCATATGTTCATCGATTATTTCATTTTCACAATGTGACTGTTTGATCAAGACATGAGTATTGGTTGTTGTCAGATATATACCAATTGATTTTTCCGGCATCATCAGAACCAAATATATGTAATAAATGCACAGAAAAAAAGAGCTTTTCGAGACAATCCAAGCTAATATTAGTTTTTGGGAACAATATTAAGAATCCTGGCACTTAAATATAAGTAATTAGATGGATCAAAACACAAACTTACTTTTCATATATTAGTTGTTTATTAAAGTATGCTGAAAAAAAAAGAATAAATTATGTTCAACCTCAATATATATATATATATATATATATATATATATATATATATATATATAATTATTGTGCTTTAAGGAAAAACGTGAAGTTCACATTTTGAACATTAGGGTGAACACAGAATACTAGTCTTTCTTTTCATATAACGATCCTATCTGAAATAATTTGCCCGGCAAAAAAATAGCCACAACGCAGTTTTGTGTTTGCAACAAGACAGAGAGAGAGAGAGAGAGAAAGAGAGAGAGAGAGAGAGAGAGAGAGAGAGAGAGAGAGAGAGAGAGAGAGAGAGAGAGAGAGAGAGAGAGAGAGGATTTAGCCTGTTTATTCACGTTTATCGCACGTGTGATGGTTTAATGTGTCAAATCCCCATCTCAAGGAACGCTTCAGTGTATTTTTCTTACATTTTCTCGATATGTTTCTAATGTAAACACTGGTATAAATTATATATATCTCGACCCTGGCAGCATTTTCATTGTAAATGAAACTCCTTTTGCTTAACCAAATGCCCTGCTCTCTTATCTTCTCCGTTTCCTGTCTGAGGTGCAAGTTAAGATGAATTCGAGTTGGATAAGGATGTGATTATACAAGTATTACTTCATGGTGAGCTCGCCAGGAACTAAGTCTAAACTCTAGATCTTCCTTAGGTGAAAGTGCGTCAAGTAAGCCTATTTACATAAAAATAATATTTGAAGTAATTTGTGAACGCAAAGTTGTGCGTCGCGGGTAAGGCATATATCTGAGTTATTTTTCTCTCAAACTGAGTCTCGAGGTCTTTGCACAGTATTCTTCCTAAGAGTTAAGTTGGATGGCTTAGAAAAATTGAACGAAATGCTTCCAGATTGACTAACAAGTGTTTTCATTTATTTCGCTTGTTGTTGATGCTGCGTCTATTTTTGTTGGGTTTTTGCGTTGGTTTACTGTTGTCTTTTTTTTTTTTTTTTTTTTTTTTTGTAGCAATAATGTTCTTCTTGGTGACATCTTTTTTGCATTTGTGTATAACAATATTTCAACGGAAGTATTTCGATACTGAAAAATTCTGTTGCATGCTTTTAAGTTACAGGTTTGTTCAATTCACAAAATGAATTCAACTCAGTGATGTCGTTTGACATCATCGTCTTACACGGAAGATTTTCTCAACCAGAGCCAATAAGCTCTGTTGTTGCAATTTTTTTCTTCTTATGTGCAAAGTTTGCACGTTGATAATTTTTTTTTTTAAGTTAAGTTTAAAAAGATTTAAAGAAAAATCTATTTGAAAATTTTTACATCTCCTTAAGACTTTTCAACAACCAGTTAAACGGAGCAATCATATATTTGAGAGATTTTTAAGTACAAAATATAGCCTATTTTTTTTTCAATTTCACCTTAATCTTGCAGTGTCGACAATCTGGTGTGGCTTTCCAATGTTTTATATGCATTGAAAATATATGAACTAAATGAAGTGAAATCAACGTTATTTGAGAATCCTAACATAGTAGTACAATTAATCAACTTTGATAAAGTACACTGCCACAAAGTTAGAAACGTGAGGTTTTCATATACTCTGTAATCATAGCCACCGAAGCTGAAGAACAAATACCTAGAGTCGATTTAAATCTAATCATTCAAATGCTCGTATTATTTTAAGCTATTAAAGTTATTGGTAACCCTAGATCTCTCGAATAAATGAAACGTCTTTGGGATTTCAGAACAATCGTGCATGAATAAATTAAATTTTTTATATGAACAATCATTGCTTTCACTTTCTTAAAGTCTCAAGATATAGCCCTAAAGAGGCAATGTTTTATTATGGGTAGATCAAACTAAGCTCCCATTGCTTCTGTAATTATATTCTTTTAGTAGAAGAGATGAAACGTGTAATAAAACCACAGCAAAGTCACCCCGCTGTTCCTACAGATTAAGAGGAAATGAAGAAAGCTAACTGTATTCACTCTACATCAAAAATGGAGTTTTGTTGCTAGTGTTTTCGTGACTCCTCCAACATCATTGCCTTTCTTATTTTAATTTCCGTGTAGTTATGCTACCAAAGTAGAATAGTTAAGCCCTACTATTCTTTGATTTTTTTTCTAAATCTGTTACTATCTTATTTCTTATTCAACATCTAGTAAAGTTTGTCTTCAAATTTAAAAGATATTCTGATTTCAAATAGAGAAAACCGAGAGTTCCCTAGTAAAGTGCATAAAAGCGGAGTGGGTGTGATTGTGCAAAGTAAGTACCGTACTCGATAAATAAGAAGTTGATTTAAGTCAGAGAGAGAGAGAGAGAGAGAGAGAGAGAGAGAGAGAGAGAGAGAGAGAGAGAGAGAGAGAGAGAGAGAGAGATCATTATTATGCATTTGTGTATAAAAGAGTAAAAATATGTAGATTATAGGTCTTGATCTAGATCTAGGTAAATTAGAAAATATTCAACTGAAATCTGGGGAATTAAAAAAAAGAAACTTTATATATTTTGGTTTAATCATGTTAATTTTTCTATGAAAAAATAATCTGGCAAGCAAAGAAATTATGTTAGTTTAGCCGTGATATATTTCGTTCTAAACGTTTTTGTAAGTACATCCTTGGTTTCTAAAGGCTTGATACAAATGCTGACGTGCTCTTCTTATAAATATTTTTTACTATTGTAATGACAGAATTTATAAACTTATTCCCTTTAGCAACCTTGTAGAGCTAGCATCGTTTATTGAGTATTAGAAATGTTGGCTAATTTTTAAGATCAACAGTTTATTTTAAGATCCTTCTATATTCTTATCATATTAGTACAGAATAATGTCGTAAATTCCGCAAGCAGTGCTCCTATTGGTACTTTTTAGGGGAATCCATAGCCTTCAAATGAGCGTTTGAAACAATCTTTAAACAGATTAGGAAAAGTATAGAATTACATGTAACTGTTTTCTAGTATAAGCCTAACTTATTTTGATTCAAATTTACACCAGCTTCTTTGATGCTGGGTAGAAAGGCGAGACTGTTTCGGGACAAATGCGCTTCAAGTTGGCAGTGAAAATACCTAAAAAAAAAAAAAAAAGAAGAAGAAGAGCTAATGCGGAAGTTTTGCTTTTATTTTGCTCCAGTGACTTACTTTGACTATTGGATCTGCTAATTTGTAAGCAGGCAACTTCAATCAATCGATAAATGTTATTCAATAAAGGTGGAGAAATAGTCTAACTCTTTAAGGATAAGGAAGAACTATTATATTTACCTATAGGCATATTGAAAAGTTTGGCTTTTTATGTTGAAATTTTACTTTGAATTAATATACCATTTTGTTTTAAAGTATACCATCGATTTTGGTGCAATAACTTATCGAAAGACACATTTTTGACATCCCTCTTTTCTTCCCCAAGTGGATTATCTGTCTTGAAGAAATGTATGTGAGCAGTGTTTCAATCAAGTGCGTATTAGTGCCTCTCTGAGAGAGAACAGAGTTAACTATTGATAAACTTAATCTTCCTAAATTGTTCAAGAGTGAAAGGGATAAAATGTCTTTGAAACCAAGTCAGCTCTGATATTGATAATGCAGATCTCGATAAAATGGCTAAAGGTTATTGTGGTTTTGCGTACCAATGTTATACTGCTGGACACAACCTAAAATTATTGAGCTCTTTAATTGCTAATTAAATTTATTTACTAAAACAGCTCAAAGTGAGAAAGGATCTATATTTCTTTAATGATTTTAAGTTTTGAAAACTATAAAGAGGAAAATATATGAATTTGATAAGACAAAAACGTGATCGAGCGTATATCACTTTCCGTCCAGCATTTCATGAGTGCACTGCAAAGACACAAACACTCAAACACACACTTAGGAGTAAACTGAATTTTGTATCGACCTTTGAAAAATTTTCACAATGTTACTGTTTGAGTATTGGCTGTTGTCAGATGCATACCAATTGATTAAAAAAGTTGTATCTTTTAGGGAATTACGACAAGGTTGAAAATTGAAAAAAGTATTATAAACATAGCATGCAAGGATGCATGATTAAACTATTAAGTACGGTAACCTTCACATGTCTTCGTTAGTGATATAGAGTATGATTCTTTTCTACCACATATCCGACTGATCCGTAACACATGTAGGTCTACCTCTAACCCGCTTTTAGTTTATGGTGAATAATGCATGACGATAGTGAGGAATTTGTCTGATATACGCCATCCCGAGTACACATTCACAGTGGGTGTTAGGAGGATCAGAAACTGTATCACTCGATCAAAGAAACTAGTGCAGTGGAGCTTGAAGAGCCACTTCCGGCAACTCCAAGCCTCTCTCCAGACAGCTTGGGACGCACCTGCTTTCCGTTAATGGCCAGAGGGTTAGGAAAACGTTTTGACCTATGCTCGAAAGGACTACATTATGTATCATTCTGAAGAACATCGTAATATTGTAATGTTTACGCATCTGGTTTTGTTTGCCGTGGACATTGTACTTACTTGTCTTCTAGACTATTAGGTGTAGGACTCTCATTCATGAAGAAAGACGGCTTTGTGTAAGTTCTGTTGTATTGATATCTAAACTGAATATTATACATTTTAAGTATCATTTAATTATTACTAAGATTTAAAGAACTTTCTTAAATCTAATAAACGACATGAATTTTATTTCGACCTTTTTACAATAGGTTTATTTCGGAGAATGATACGGCAAATGGACAATGTTCTTTCGAGAACATTTTTTTAGCATAAACGTTTTATAGCAAGAGAATTTCGGCATGGATCAAAGTTTTTGCTTTGTAAATAAAGTGATGTAATTCTAATTTTATAGGTTTTTTCATGAAAATGCTTTAGATTTTATCTATGCCCTAACCCGCATGGTGAAGAAATAGCATTTTCCCCGTCTAGAAGAAAATAAAAGGAGGTGTTTTGCTTGACCGCTATACAAAGTTTAACCATTGAATGTAGAAACGTATTTTATGAAGGCGTCGATAAATGTCAAATTTTGTAATAAATAATTTTTTTCCACACAGCCAGTGAAATTACCGATGTCGGCTTTAAACACAACTTTTAGATAATGGATCTAGCAAACAGATTACAGTCTATTGACTAGTATCATTGTAGAGCTGAGGGTTTGTGTCTAAACTGTGTTGTTCGGTGATATTGACTTTTAATTATTCAGAGCAATCAAAAGGGTTTTTTTGTAAAAATGCATGAATTTTGTGGAAAGATCTTGAATATCCCTTGTGTTTTTCTTAAGAATATCTTACTGCTTGGATCTGATTTGTCCATGAACAGGCAGAGCTTCATAGGCTCTTTTTTCACAGTTTTTTGTTCACGCCTTTCACATATCTGTCTTGTAAAATTTTTATTTTTCTGAATATCCAAGCATTCATGTGATACTGAAACGGTGAAATTATACAGTCTCAAGTTAACTGAACTTTGTTAGCGCTCAATGCATTCAGTAATGCATTATGTAATCTTTTTTCTTTTCTTTTTTTTTTTAATTTCTTTACATGCTTATTTTCCAACTGTGCGAGTACTCAATCATTCTTCAAAGCAGACTTGTAACGCTCGGACTGAAAATACTAGCGGCTAACAGACGTGTTTATTACAACTCTCCTGACGGCTGGAGATTCCTGTCAGAGCTCCAGTTGTCACGTACCTGTTTCCGATGATGGACAGGCGGGCCTGTTCAGTACGCCCACCTCGCTTGTTCAAATGAAAAGGAATGTAGGGAAGAATGATGGAGCAGACTATAAAATGGACGGTTTAAAAAAATAAAGGAATATGAAGAACTTCCTTTCAGATAACTTTAATTATGGCCAGGAATTTGGGGCAAAAAAAAATGAAGTAGGAGATATTTTACTTTCTCTCCTATACAGTGTCATTTTTTGTGTATTTACTAGGGTGCATTTATCATTCTTGAATAAATTTAGAGAAAGACAATTTTAATCCCAAAAAAGCAGGATAAATTTTATTGAAATTCAATGTAAGATAAGAATGCAATTAATGCGAGTTTAAATAGTGAAATTACAACTCTTGTTACTTAGTAAACAAAGGAAAGGGATAACAGCGGCAAAACAAATAAAAATGATTTTAGACGTTCATGGCAGGATTAATTTTATAAATTTAATTTTTTGTAAAGAAATAGGATAGGGGTAAGAGAGAGATAGATACCTTGTCTCTTTCATACTGCAATTAACAAGTTATAATACCAGTCCTCAAGCATCTCTACCTCCACACGCCATTGACACATCCTAGTCATTTTGAACGTTTGATCTTCACATCAAACCAGTTCCAGTGGCAGCTGACGCGTTCGTCAGAACGCTGGTCATCACAAGCTGAAGGCACCACCGTGAAATACTGTTTCAACTCTGGCGTAGTCTGTCCGCACAGATGCCCACTAGGTCCAATTATGAAAGTCGGGAGCCTCCGTGGAGAAAGTTACCATTTCGATCCTGAATTTTTTTCTTAATTGATATTTGGAGTTAAAGATATAATTATATTGAAGAGGTTTGAGCATAAACGACCCACTCTATAACGAGCTGTTTTGCTCTAATATAATCGAGCTCACTTTCATGCTTTTCCTGTATGAAAGAGTAAAAAAAACAAAGCATGAGAAAAAACTGAATTGAAATATAATTTGCGGTAAAAGTGTATTTGTCATCACGATCATTCTAACTGCAAAATACAAACGAATTAATTTTGTCGGGCGGGGTTTTTGAGCCAAAAAGTGGAAAAATCATGTTTTTCTTCACCTAAGCGCCGGGTAAAAATGATAATAATAATAAATTATTATTATTATTATTATTATTATTATTATTATTATTATTATTATTATTATTATTATTATTATTATTATTATTATTATTATTATTATTATTATTATTATTATTATTATTATTATTATTATTATTATTATTATTATTATTATTATTATTATTATTATTATTATTATTATTATTATTATTATTATTATTATTATTATTATTATTATTATTATTATTATTATTATTAACAAGATTGTGCTGAGCAATTCATGTTCAAATTTTTCAAAGCTTAAAGTTAATTATTCTGAACTTAAAAATTAAGTAATGGTATATGCATTTTCGATATCGAAAGAGTAAGCATATTTTCAGTTTGACAAGTCTTTCTTGAAATTTTATACTATAATATAGAAAAAGATAGAATAAGAAGAAAGGCAACATAAAAAACCCTTCTCCTTGCTTACTTAGGAACTTCACTTCCTTTAAAAAAAATGTGGCGAAACAGACACTCTTTTGGAGAGTGGAGTTAAGGCCCAGGGGCTATAAGTTACCCTTATGCTAAGGATTTCCATTTTGGAATGGGATGAGACATAGAAGACTGAACATCTAGAGATAAAATGCCTTGTATCTTGGCAAAACAGGAAAGTTTTAAACCTGTTTTAAAGAAGTAAATAAATAAAATTTGGGGGGCTTTTAAAAACAAAAATATTGGATATGTTTTCGTACAAAAGAAAAAGTTGATATTTTAATTTTTCGAAATAAAAAACATAAAAACTCAACTTAGCTGAGAAAAACAGTTATCGATATCAAGCAATTAATCATTGCTCTATTACAAATGTGCGACTAGCATAGTACACCTTAATCAATGTAAAGGTATTTAAATCGTTCAAATACTTTGAAAGTTTGTGTTTCCGTGTATCAAAATAAAAAGGGGAAGGGTAGCGCCATTCAATGCGACTTTAAAAGACTACTATCAAAGGGAAAAGTCGGATTCCTTCCCACACAGTGTATGGTTGAATTGCCTACCGCTCTTCAAAGACATTCTTGGAACTCACACACTAGGGATGGTATGCTTGTTTTGTCACTCAAATGTTTCTGCAAAGCCTTACAAACATAGGTGATTGTTGTAAAGATCACATATCGCTTTCACTTCGCTCTTTACAAAAAATATTCCCATGAGAATAACACGTGGAAAGCGTGGGTAAATTTACTGAAGTATTCTATTAACTAGAACTGTTATAGAGTGTGATGCAGGATAATCTAAATAGGATATATAGGGTTTATCTTGTTACCAAATTAATCTTCTTCTTCTTCTTCTTCTTCTTCTTCTTCTTCTTCTTCTTCTTCTTCTTCTTCTTCTTCTTCTTCTTCTTCTTCTTCTTCTTCTTCTTCTTCTTCTTCTTCTTCTTCTTCTTCTTCTTCTTCTTCTTCTTCTTCATATAATCAATATTATTATTATTATTATTATTATGTTGTTGTTGTTGTTGTTGTTGTTATCATTTTTATGATTGTTCTTATTATTTTTATTGCTATTATCGTTATCAATTCAATCATAATTATCATATTTATAATCATATGATAGTGTAATTTGCATTTTAAATAAAAATCAGATTCGAATACTTCATACATTTAAAAAATAAACAGGACATGAAGAGCAGTCAAGTTTCGGTGCAAAAACGAAATAGATTTCACCTATTAGATATAACATTGTGCAATCTCAAATTATGTTTGACAACTAAAGCAATGGGTTTTTGTAAATTTTTATGTCAAACTTGCAATTGCAATAAAAACGAAGATGATCATGAATTTGTTTTCGCCTAGGTCATTCACTCAGGCAAATGCTTCAAGTTCATAAAATCTATTACGGAAAAAAACGCCAGCAGAAAAAAATTTCTTTATCACTTCTCTTTTTTTCCAATAAGAAAGTGTCATCAAATACAATCGTGAAGGTTGAAAGCAGCACACTGGAGTTTTTTCCTTCCGTATTTCACGCCTGATACATCTTAGACTTTGTTTACCATTTATAGGATTAAAACAGTTTGACAGGAATACATCTATCTCCGTATCAGAAAGCAGAGACTTTTTTTCCTTATTTTTATAAGGAACTTTGTTTAATTTTTTAAAAGTTTTTAATTCTTGTCCACGGGGTATTATCAAGAACTAGATTGAATACGTGCATTGAGCTTGTTGTCTTTACCATGAGAACACAGTATCCTCTCGCAAGGCTGGGCAAACGGCAGTTGTTATCATCCCCTGAAAAATAACATCTCGTTGGCTTAGCAATACAAAACACCCTGGGAAACGTTGGCAATTAGCTTCTCCTGTTTGTTTTCTTAAGACGGGCAACTCACTAATCTTGCTCAGAGTACGAGACTCCAGGCAGCAGATTTGGGGGCAAGTGCGAGAGTTCTATTTATCCCAATCAAAAAGACTTGCTCACCCCGGCTCTAGGTTTGGTCTTCGGAGCAGACGTCAGAGCTATACATCATTGTATCACTCTCTATGTGTGGCGGCTCGCAGATTGTAATTCCTTCACGTTGTACAAGAATGATGGCTTTGAGCAAGGTATTTTTTTCTTACTACCTGCTTTCAAATGTGTTAGTTTTTTAAAACAAGATGAGGCTATAGATATCTGTGGTCATAAATGGTTAAACAGATTTCATCCCAAATATAATATTCCACCTTGCCAGAAAAAAAAATATGATAAATATTGTTTTCCTATGCAGGGATTACAGGAAAAAAAACAATTTAAACATATCTTTAATTCGTTCGCTTCAGTTTGTTCGACATGAGTATAAGAATGCTATTTTGAAATTAGGACTGAGTCAAATTTTATTTGGGCCTCAATAACTTGTATATAATTCAATTAAACTTAATAATTCCTACAAGTCTCACTGCTTGCTATATTAGCTCTTCCACGCGCTACCTTTCTCAGCCTATCAGTCCAGTGGCTGGTGGCGGTACTCACCCCCTCTTTGAGTGATTGCCTCTGTCCTCCTCCCATTCTACTTTGAGGTGGCAACATTCTAAGCGACCCGTATCGCTGCCAAGGCTTCCTAAGATGAAACGAATTTTGACGAGTTTTTCATAAATTTAGCAGCTGTCTAAACACAAGCAAGAGGCGATGCTGCGCGGGAGCGCTAGACATAAGCATGAGGTGACAACACGCAGTGATAGAATAAAGTTGATACCGAGAAAAATTGTATTATTTTTTCCGACTCATTTTGCTTCCATTTTATTTCTTTTCAGTTGATGCCAAAATAAAAAAGCTAGAGTTCGTAACCTCAGTAAATTGGCTCTTTTTTATGTATTTGTCAAATTTTAAAAAATGAAATGCATTTCTTAACATTACGGTCAAACGAAAGGATCAATCCTAAGTGTTGAAAAAGGTGAAAATCATCCAACACATATGATTCCCTCCCTCTGTTTTCACTTTTATGTCTTGCTCTCACCGTCCTTTTGCTCCCCTACACCCACACACAAACACACACACATCATTCATCTTCTTTTTTCTTCTTCTTCTTCTTCTTCTTCTTCTTCTTCTTCTTCTTCTTCTTCTTCTTCTTCTTCTTCTTCTTCTTCTTCTTCTTCTTCTTCTTCTTCTTCTTCTTCTTCTTTTTCTTCTCTTTTAAGCATTGAATGTAGGAAATTCCGACTTGATGTTCAGTTTTACATTTCAACAATGTTGATTTTAGCTTTTCATCCGTGCTTTCTTTGGTGCCGCCTTAATGTATCTTTAAAGAGGCATTCGCAACGTTTTGAAGACTCTGATTATCTAAACTGTACATATTATGATACAGTATACACAAACTTAATTTTGCATCTTCTTACAATATTTTCTGTACTCTTTATGTTTCCCTTATATTCATCATCAATTTTTATAATATTCTAGTAATTCCATTCACAATAAAATTTTCTAACATTATATCCAATTTGTCGGAATGCATAAGGCGTAAATACGATATGGCGTACTTCGTCATTTCAAGTATGTAATTATTCTCTTACTTATTCTATCTGCGCCTAACTTTTCAGAAGACGTGCTCTGTCTAGACCCCAAAGTTTATTCGACAATATGTGGATCTAAAATTGCTTAAATTCAATTTGAATTTTCTAATTTCTCATTTTAACATGGAATGCCATTTTAAAAAAGTTATACCTAAAGTTTTTGTAAATACCTGTACTAAAATTTCCAAAGCACTGCTTGTTAAATGCTCAGAAATGCGAACATTGGAGTTTTTAAAAAAAATTATATTATTAAAAAACAGCTGTATGGCAGTAATTTCGGGATCACGCTTTAGTAAAGCACTCTTGGATATGGGGCCTATCTAACTGACTTATGTTATATTGAAACCTGATTTTTATCCATTCTTTTCATTACGAACCCCAAGTCGACTTTTATCCGAAAAAAAAAAACAGAGCGTCGAAAGTTTAGGCTTAGTTTGAACAATGTTTTTCATAGACAAAGTTGTGCTCCTAATGAAAGGATGGAGCATAAAAAACGAATTCAAGAAGTTATACAATTTTATACAATATGGTATATTCTAAAGTGTTCGAACAAAACAAATATAATGTTCTGTTACATTAAAAGTTCACAAATCCGAAAATCGGTGTTGTTAAAGTATAAAATTGATAAATATCAATTTCATCCTTGATCCATAATTGATCCTCCAATTCTAAACAAAAGAATCCAAATCATCTTTGCCCCGAACAAATCTGAACATCCTTGATCCATAATTGATCCTCCAATTCTAAACAAAAGAATCCAAATCATCTTTGCCCCGAACAAATCTGAACCTCATTAATGAACTTCTAGATCGAAAACGGGCTCTACAAAATTAAATTTAGATGGAATAAGAGAGGGGAAAGAATCAAAGTTTAAAAAGAATAATCCTGATCAGATAGTGAGATATAATTTATCGCAAAGCATTGGGAAAACAAATCGCTAATTTTAAAGTTTTATGGTTGTGTCTTTACTGATGTGATTGCGACTGAAAATCGAAGTCATTGAAAATTTATGTAGTCAAAGATGGACAGATGAGGAAAATAGATTTAAAAAACAATATAATATTTTGGATGTGTTCTATAACGATTTTTGAGCGGTGCTCATGTCTTTTAACTTGTTAGTTTCAAATTATTGATTGTTTACTAAGTTTTTCTCAGTCTTAAAAATATCTGCTCATAAATTTTGGCGTTTTTTCTGATATGCGATCATAGATCTAGTTACATCTAGGTGCGTCTACCTTTCCTAACATATTTATAAGTTCCATAAAGTTTTAATAATTCAACTTTTTTTATTCATAAACCCACTGTAAATGCTCAGCTGTTTATCATTTAACTTTTTTGAATTTACACAATATGTAAAATTTGATGGGCATATTTCCAGAGCTCCTACATATATAAATTTGTGCGTTTGCTACTCACTATAATATTTATCAGTGTTTTACACTAATTTGAAAGAAGAACTTTTTTTTTTTTACCTCATTAGGTCCGCCAGGAAAGCTGCATGTTCAAAGACGGGCGTCACCCTCTTCCTATTGGAATCAGAAGATGACAGGAGCGATTTGATTACATCGCGAATCAACATTTGTAAATAATGCTGTACAATTTCAGGTTTACTTTCGATATATAAAAAATGATGTTCATATTTATTAAAAGTCTATGCAAATAGTTAAATCATTTGCGAGGATATTTTTTTTAACAATTTGTTTCAAACAGTATCACAATATTACTTGTACTTTGTATCAGGTTCCAGTGGATGTATGGTTAGATAGTCCGTCCTGACATCCGCAATGATATTCTTTGGTTCCCATTCAGTCGATGGTGAATTTTGGGCTCAAGAATTGTCATGTCCGACTTGGGTCTGTTTGATACTGCGAAAAAGGACTGAGATCAACATGTAGTGGATAGACTACTTCAATCAATCGATCACAGAAAAGTTTTAGCCGATCGCTTTCAATGAAAAGAATCATCCCAAATATTTCATAAACCTCATCTATTTACAAAAAGAAAAAAGAAGCAACATTTACAAAGTTTTACACTGTTGCTTGAATTATTGATTGGAGCAACGATAACACCCGATCGACATCCGTGTTGATGTCTTTAAGTAAAAGAAGCATCAAGAGAAAAATGCGCAAATTTATATCATTAGTTATTTCAATATTTGAGATTTAAGAAACGCAAAGATAAAAACCAGCCATGGCCCTTTCTCATTCAGTCAGATAAGAAGTGCTGTGAATTCAAAAATATTTTCCTATTTGTTTTGTTGCAAGGTGGACATTTAAACCCTATCTATCAATCTATCGATCTCTCAAAAATTTGAAACATGCTTAGATTGAAAACTTATCACTGTTGATAAATGCTTTTTTCCGTTTTGTTCCGTTGTTTTTTCTTATAAAGAATGAGATGTTTCATATTATTGTACTTAATGTTAAGCGTGTTCGTTGGTAAGTATGTTCAATATTGTGTAATTCAATAGCTGAGGAAATAAGATTGAATACTTAAACAAGATTACGCTTAATTATAAAAAAAAAAGATCTGCATCATATTTTCTAAAAGTTAATGTCGGAGGAACCTGAAATATATATATATATATATATATATATATATATATATATATATATATATATATATATATATATATTCTAGGTGTAAAGTTACAGTATGTGTTTGGCATCTTTTTTTGTCAACGTATATTTTCTACCCTATCACCAATCATTAATTATATGAGCAAAACGAAAGCTCTCTTTTTTGTTTAAATCTATTGATCCATGTAGAATTCTGTGGTTTGGAAATGTATTCATTCTTGCAGAGGTATGATGTGAAAAAATACTTTAAATATTAATATTAAGTAGACAAATGCTCAATTATACTTATATGACAATGTAATAAATGCAAAATTATAAATCGAACTAAACATGTGTGTGTTTCTTTTATTTTGGTTTAAACAAGAACTGATCAACTTGAGTAACATCATAATTGCACTTATTAACAAATTCACTTTTCATCAAATCACTACAACTCTTGGTTCTCGGATTATACGCACAAATGTAAAAGGTAACCCAGTTTTTCAGTTTTCATCTATTTAACTTTTCTATATTATCTTTTTTCCTCTACCTCACTTATCCTCTTACCCTCTGTATATTTTTCTTTCTTTTTCTCTCTCTTATCCCTCTCTTTCTCTACCTCTCTGTTTCGCTGTTCTCTCTCTCTCCTCCTCCCTTTTTTTTCTCCTTTCTCTCTCTTTTTCCGCCCTCCCTCTACACCTCTCATATCAGTGCTGATGGTGTAATTTGTTAATAATAATTAAAAACCTATCGAGGTTTTTTTTTCCCTTTCATTATCTCTTACGCAGTCTATTCTATTTCATTTTGTTTTTATCTCATTCATTTATAAAATATTTATTCAATCGTTTGGAATAGAATTGAAAGAAAGCATAGTCGAGCAACCCTAAATAGTCCTTTTTTGCAAATAAAAATGAGTCTGAGTTTAATATGGATGAATATCAATTCGTATAAATAAAATTCAAAGCTTCAAGGATTGACTACTCTTAAATTAAAAAAAAATTTGCAAGTTAGATTGTTCTGGTGTTTATCTAGAATTTCTTTTGTCTACCCTAGCACGATAGTATGAAAACAATATGTCAAATTATAAAAATTTATCTTTGCATATTGCTCATGAGATGAAGAATCCTTTCAGTTTTGTTATTAATAAATCTTTTGGATAAAATGTAAAAATCTGTTTAAGATCAAATTAGTGATGTTGCACAGAAATTAAACAAAAAAAGCTAACATGCCTTAAATCCTAATATTAGGCTTCCGAAGTTTCGGATCTTACCAAGCTTAAAAGAAGAAAACCAGGAAACATTGTAAGGACATGTTGTGTGGAACAGAAAGAATCAATACATGAAATACGATCCTGTAAATAGATTCAAATAAAACAAGAATACTGGAGTCCAGACTTTTCACTTCATATCCCTTGCAAATGTCAAATAACGCCCGTTAAGATTTACACAAGTCGTTACATTCTCTGTATGCAATAAGTTTATGACAGCCTATGGGGTGAGTTCTAATCAGTTTCGAGAAAGTTAAACTAAAAATAGTTTAGAATCCGATCTTAGCGTTTGGATTAGAATGCATCACGTCTGTTGTTTGTGATTCCGCATCAAATTATAGATTGGTTTAAACATCGAAAGCAATATTCAAAGATTTTTGTTCTAGTGAAGTTTTATGAGAATTTATCATTTAATATTTCTCTCTTTTCCTCTGCCTTCTCGTTAAGTTGGAAGCCAGTCTACTTGAGAAATTCCGTTACCTCTGAACACTCGATGTCGGCATTAAGCTTGTGTGCATGTGGAAGGATGGGAACCCATTACAATGTCTAGCATGTTAAGTATGGTTGTCTAAAGTTTGAAGAGTTAGACATATTCAAAATACCTACACAAAGTATGAAACAGTGTTAAAATGGAAGATAAGTGTTTCCCATACTAATAAAAGTTGTAAGATGTTAAGACTCTAATGATTACAAATATTGGTAAAAACAGTCAAATAGTTTTGGTTCTAGGGTAAAACTGAAAACATCGTTTATTCCGTGATGGTGATCTAAAAAGAAGAAGAAGAAGAAGAAGAAGAAGAAGAAGAAAAAGAAGAAGAAGAAGAAGAAGAAGAAGAAGAAGAACAACAACAACAACAACAACAACAACAACAACAACAACAACAACAGCAAGAGCAAGAACAAGAAAAAGAACAAGAAGAAAAAGAACAAGAGAGCAAGAAGACAAGAACAAGAACAAGAACGAGAAAAAGAACAAGAAAAAGAAAAACAAGAGCAATAGGAGCGTAGTGGCGTATTGGTGTAAACTATGTTCTCCTTAAGTGGCAAGGCGATAGGTGCCGAAGAATCTATAAATCGATGGTTCTAATCCACCAATTCAAGCATTTTCAGTCATTTTCACTTAAAGCCTTATCCTAACCACTGCTTAGCACTACCAAAAATTCTTGTAGTAGTAGTAGTAGTAGTAGTAGTAGTAGTAGTAGTAGTAGTAGTAGTAGTAGTAGTAGTAGTAGTAGTAGTAGTAGTAGTAGTAGTAGTAGAAGCAGCAGCAGCAGTAGTAGTAGTAGTAGTAGTAGTAGTAGTAGTAGTAGTAGTAGTAGTAGTAGTAGTAGTAGTAGTAGTAGTAGTAGTAGTAGTAGTAGTAGTAGTAGTAGTAGTAGTAGTAGTAGTAGTAGTAGTAGTAGTAGTAGTAGTAGTAGTAGTAGTAGTAGTAGTAGTAGTAGTAGTAGTAGTAGTAGTAGTAGTAGTAGTAGTAGTAGTAGTAGTAGTAGTAGTAGTGGTGGTGGTGGTGGTGGTGGTGGTAGTGATATAATAATAATAATAATAATAATAATAATAATAATAATAATAATAATAATAATAATAATAATAATAATAACTATATAAGTATTAATGATACAAAATTGAAATTAGCTTTTCGGTCACTCTCTCCTTTTAAACACTAACAATGTGGTTTTTCAGGAGAAAATTTTAGCTGCACTGGAAAACATGAGACGTCTTTTTATAAGATGACAGTGATTTTTAAAATGATTTATTATAGTCAGTGATCACCTCTTTTTTTCCGATCATTTCCTACTTTATCCATTCCTGCAGTGTAACGTCACGCAATGATCTAACGAACGTCATCAAAAACCGGCAGCGGTGATAGTGAGTAATGTTTAGATTAAGCAAAATCTAAGCTTCCTACCGAAGGAGGCAGATGTGCAAATATAGATTTTTCGGATACAGTTTGTCCCCTGTGCGACAATATGGAGCCGAGTGATCAATTTCGTCTTTTGTCTGACTGCCAAAAGCTTTTGAGTGAAAGAAAGACGTGAATAAAAAAAAATGTTACTGCCATCCGATATGCTTAAAACGAATAATCTGTTTAATTCTAAAAACGTTGTTAATTTTAAAAATAAACATTCCCTGAAAGAGTCGATAGCTTATTCCCGCTGTGAATGTCTTTGACATAATTGTGATATAGTTTTCATGTTACATTATTTAAATTAGTCTCCTTTGTCTTTTCTTTACTTCTATCAATAGTGTGTATGCAAGTTTTTCCATTCCAATGACATTTATTTGTTACATTTACTTTTCAGTTTCACTCATGTCCGTATTTTACATGACTGGGTCGTAATAACTTGAATTCATAACAGGCATAATTAAGAGTGAAAACGGTTTCTTTTGATCTAGAATTCATACTCGCTAACACTGGCTGTCGACACACAAGTGGCAGCTACAAGAGTGTCGGTGACTTTATCAGAGCTTTATGTGCTGATCCTTTCCGAACGTGCACCAAGAACTTGTTCTTTGCTTTATAGAATGAAAAGTATATGGCGCAACGGCATGCTAAGTAATTGATACTTTTTCATTTAGCTTGTTTACCAAATTTATGCAAAGTTGATATTTTAAGACGTCCGAGGATTCATTTCAGTCAATTGTGTGCTTTTGTCACGCTATGCATTATCAAACAGTATACTTATATATAAATTTTATATAAAAGCAATATGTTGGTTCGAGATTCCATTGTTAAAATTGCATATATTGTGTAATGTTAAATATCATTTTATACTGAAACATTTTGTCGAAGATACTGCACCAGCGAACATATTTTATTTCTTTTTCAGATCAATTTTTTTTTACATATCTCAAACGACCTGTTTGATTGAAATACTTTGTTTTATTACGATAAAATTACTTGGTATATTTCTAATCTTCAACTAATGCAATTAACTTTGGATTACCTAGTCTTGAGATAAGGGATATCCTAATTACTGTGCACACCCTCTCTGGTGACGTCACACAATGAGTCTGTCGATAACAAGCTCGAGTCAGACCAGGTCAGTACTTTACTCAGCATGCCCGTGTATTTTTATTAAGCCCGCTGTGGCAAGCTTATCTCGGTCTTAATCTCTAGCACACAGAACGGCAACCGGATCAGCAAACGGACCTTGATTATAACAATAGCAATTTATCTAAGTCAAGCTTGTGTACCTGGTGGCTTTCAAAACCTGACAAAACACATCATGATATCAGCAGTGGGCTCGATTCAATATCAGCGTAAAAATAAACAAATGTGAGGAGCAGCTGTAACAGGTAGGCCCAGTTCAACTATTCGAATTTTCGTAGATTAAAACTATGAATTCGTCGAAATACAGTGGATAATTATATATAACCGTAGTCTCGGATTGGGTAAATCTTTCTTAATTGTTTGGTTTTCCAATGCATTAAATTAAAAAGATTTTTTTTCTCTGATTCATTTATCCAAAGATCAATTTTCGTGTTGAACTAATTTCATCAAAATAAATCCACTGTTTCTTTTTAAATAAGGTAAACAACGGCAAAGTGGAATTAAAGAGGGAAAGGGAGAGATGGAGAAAGAAATATAAAGAATCAGAGAAAGATAGAGACAGACTAATAGAGATACACAGGTCTCTATTAACCTAATTTAATGATCGATAGACCAAGGTAATTTGCACCGTTGACTTTCCATTTACACAGTGAGTGTAGTTGTGTGTTTATCCTAGACACAGATAGAGAATATTTTGAATATCGCAGAGCTGTTTTAAGTGCATCAATTTGTGTTGCGTAAATAATTTATTCATTTTTAAAAGGGAAAGCTATAGGGACTCAAATTACCTCAGAAGGTGATTTTGTTTCCATAGTTGTTGACGAAGTTACTGTCGTCGAATAACGCTGTATACGTTTTGACAGTGGAACAAAATTGCTTAAAAGCCTTAGAATAATTTATTTGATTTTCTCTAAAACGACAAACAATTTTAGGCCTCACATCATTAGCGGAACAATCATCAGTGTTATACATAATTATGTGTATGAATTTAAGAAGACAGAGGGAGAGAGAGACAGACAGACAGACAGACAGAGGGAGAGACAGACAGACAGACAGACAGACAAAAGGAGAGAGAGAGAGAGAGAGAGAGAGAGAGAGAGAAATAAGAATTTCTAATTTATGGAAAAGATACAGAGAATAAAGTTTATAGAGGTAGGATTGTTATTACTGAGGTAATAACTACGTTGTTTGTTTGTTTTTTTAATCAGTCTTGTCTTCACCACCTCATAGCCATTTCTTATTGAATGTTTGCTAACAACTATTGGCTATGTATATGTGTCTTTATTTGTATAAATATTGTAAAGGGAAAAACTAATGTGTTCACTCAACTAAAATAAATCTCTCAAGATAATGACGCAAGGCAGGCAAATCTTGAGTTTGATATAATATTATCTTTCTGAAGGAAACGGCGTAAGAGTTGTTTTCATGATCTACCAAGCAGCAAAAGAATTCTGTCAAATGTCAAAAAAATGAATTGACCGTAAACTAACAGAGAATAGTTATTATTACTCATAATATGTATTTTGAAGATGATTTTATACTTGTTTACAATAGAGAGATCAAGCTCATGATTGATACATTGCTTTTCTGAAACAGGAACGATTTGTAAAAATATTATTTTTGTCTTTTTGCAAACAAAATCAAAATCCATGAACGTGAGAAAGGCTGTTTCAATTTTTCTTTTAATCCGTTCCGCTCTCTGAAAATAAATTACGAATTTTTTGTGATCTACTGTGCTCTTCACGTTTCATTTTGTACTTTAGGACAATGTTAGTGTTGAAATAAAATTTGTGGAAAGGAAGCTGAAATTGGAAAAAGAATCTAATTTAAAATGGAATAGCACCATCAAATACAAAGGCAAAGAGCATTGTTTAATTTCCCTATCATAGATTTAACGGTACAAATTTGATAATATATCAAATAAGTTAGGATCTTTTGAATGCATAAGTTTTACAAAATTGTTTGCCTTTAGCTAGATTTTTGTGGAAAAGGTTGATTTTAGTAAAAGTCGCTGAAATAGAAGTTTCCTATAACAAAAAAGTCGTATTTGAGAGGAACTCGGCCTTAACAAAAACTTAGTCCTCCCCAGTCCAATCAACACAAAATAGGAATTCATTTGAAAAAGGAATTAAACCCACTGCGCTGGACACAAATGGAGCACAAAGAGATCTGTTCTAAAAGTACTTTTCGAATACATTTGAAATGCGAAAATGCTGAAGTTTCAATTTGTTTGTTTTACACAAAGATTTGACAAATTTAAGGTAAAAAAATGATTTGAACAAAATGTTCTATATGTTGGGATGTTTTGATATGGGAGTATCATGAAAAGAAAAGAACTGGTTGGAATTTTTTTCCAATCTTAGAATAAAGTAGAAAGATTGAGTATTATATGGCCCGAAAAAGACATTGAAAGGTTGAAGTGACAACTTTCAACTTTTGTCAAACAATCGGTCATTTCATCTTAAAACAACGCGGGACAGACACGTTGGTTTTCAACTTTTTAAATCGAATAAATCAAATATCACTTTAAATGTGAATTAAAGAACGATTATCATTGAGTAACATAACTTTGATGTGTTCAGGAGTTTTTTAACTATTTTTGCGATCTGAAGAAAGTGTAATCTCTTTCATAATGTCATAGATTTGTTCTGCAAAAAAGTTTCATCCTCGTGCAATCTCAGCCTGACTGCTGGAGACCTAACTTTACCCCTCCTGAGATTTTTTGGTCGTTAATTCACAGAATGTAATTATGCCACGGTGCATAATAATGAAATTATTAAAAAGCTTACTTACATTCTCTTCAGTTTTACACCTTTGAAATCTAAAATTTTGTGCGTGGAAACTAGAGCCGGAAGTCACGTGAGATGGTAGAGAGGGAACGCAGCCGTCCGTTGGGACGATGGGTACGTCCAGAGAGGAGCGCCGTGGGAGCTTGCACCAAGTACACACTGTTCTTAGAGAACTTCCTACTGGTGGTGAGTAGCTCAGATACAGCAAGACATTTACTCTGATTACTGATGCAGCGAATTTATTTCCTTTGTTTTTTTTACAACTGAGCGGTACTCTTCCCTTTTTCTTTTCTTCCCTGGTTATAACCTGTTTATGATAAAAACAATCCTACTGTTCCCAAACAATCTATTTCAAATATAACAATAAAAATATCCTTGTGAAGTTAGCAGTCTTTCATATCTATCTACTGAAAACGTGTCTATAAGGCAAGTAAAAATCAATTAAATTAAAGATAAATATCAGATGTTATGGTATCTAAGCGAAAATCAAGTTATTGTACATGTTCTACTCGAAACAAACTGAGGAATCTTTACTTGAGTTTTTATCCATCCAGAGCTCACTCAGTGATCAACACCTTTTTTTTCGCAAAAACTAAGACTACATTTACATGTTAGTGTCTTTGTATAAAAATCTTAGAGAGAGGAAGAGAGAAATACAGAGAGAGAGAGAGAAACAGGGAGAGAGAGAGAGAGAGAGAGAGAGAGAGAGAAACAGGGAGGAGAGAGGGAGAGAGAGAGAGAGAGAGAGAGAGAGAGAGAGAGAGAGAGAGAGAGAGAGAGAGAGAGAGAGAGAGAGAGAGAGAGAGAGAGAGAGAGAGAGAGAGAGAGAGAGAGAGAGAGAGAGAGAGAGAGAAACAGGGAGGAGAGAGGGAGAGAGAGAGAGAGAGAGAGAGAGAGAGAGAGGAGACTAGTTTTATTGAACAGCCTAGGATTTGATGCACCCAAGAAGGTAAAATGACATGTGAAGTAATCCTTATGAGATAAAAGGGAGAGAAGAAAAAAAAAACGGTGCACACGTACCAACATGAAAAATATTTTCAGCGGAACTTAAAGCGATAAAAGGAAAACCCACTGTTTGTCTTTGCTATCATCTATCTTTTAATTTATCCTGCATCTATCTTGCCCTCTATCCTACTTTCTCTCTCTCTCTCTCTCTCTCTCTCTCTCTCTCTCTCTCTCTCTCTCTCTCTCTCTCTCTCTCTCTCTCTCTCTCTCTCTCTCTCTCTCTCTCTCTCTCTCTCTCTTTCTCTCTCTCTATTTATCTTTCTATCTATCTCTATCTCTCTTTCTTTTTCTCTTTCCTTCTCTTTGTTTCTCTGCATATATATATATATATATATATATATATATATATATATATATATATATAATCTACTTAGCTAGCTAACTCACCATCTTCTCTTTATGTATCTATATGTTTCCATCTGTCTATATATTTGTGTTATTATTTATCGACCCATTGATTGATTTTATCTGTTATTTATTGATTTGATATCTTTCTGCCTATATTTTTTTTTTCTATGGTGTCAGGCTAATTCCCTATCTGCGTTATTTTCTTTTGGTCTCTCTAGCCAATCTTTTTATTCTACTCTCTTTCATTTCATTACTTCTACACATGCTCACAAACTTCTAATTTCTCGAATAGATTGTCGGTCTTGCCATGACAGCAATGGGTACCTACATCCTGGTGTTGAAGGAGAAGCGCTTGACTAACGCCATCCTGTTCTTCATGGACCCAGCCTGCGATACCTGCTTAGCTGGGGCAGTGATCACAATCATGGGACTTCTCGGCTGCATAGGCTCGCTCCGAGAGGTCACCTGCTTCCTCAAGATAGTATGTGGAGAAGTCTAGATCTGATTAGAAACCGGATTGTTGAATTCATGAGTAACATTTCTCAGAAAACTAATTGGCCGTCATTTTCTGACAGCTAAGTCAGGGGTATATTTGATCGTTGTTTTATTTTTAATTTGTATGTTTGGTATTGTTGTTGTTTTGCTGTTTTTTGTTGGGGTTTTATTTCGTTCTTTTCTAAAACAATTATTTGCTAGCAAAGGGGACAGTTTGTGATATAATAATTATTAAAGACCATCTCTTTGCGAGTTTTGCACCCTTTTTAGTAGTTGCCATAAAGAACTACAATATCATTCTGTGTGAACACAATAAAGAGGGTAACTATTTTTCTTTTGAAATTTTATAAATTGATATTTATAAGTAAGCCAACACTCATATTAATCTAGAACTCTTGTCTTTGGCTCTTAACTCCCAAGCTTCTCATATTTTCTATCTCCCTCCAACTTTTCATAATCATCAACCGCAAGCAACACTTGACACCGACGATGAACAAAGCGTTATTGTCTTTCTAAAACACCAGCGTTTATGATTGTAGCATTTCTAGCCTTTTATTATTACTATTTATTATTATTATTATTATTATTATTATTATTATTATTATTATTATTATTATTATTATTATTATTATTATTATTATTATTATTATTATCACCATCATCATCATCATCATCATCATCATCATCATCATCATCATCATCATCATCACCATTTTCATCCTTCTTACAAGCGATATACTAATTTTTATTTACCGCTATAGTTTCTTTCATCTTTTTTTCCTAATTTATTCTAGTATTACTACACTCTCTGCCTTATTTTGCTGGTTGAGCTTGGTCTAGCAGTCGCCATGTTCATCTTCTACTATGTCCCTGATTTCAAAGAATACGTGTTTCCTAAAGACGCGTTTCGACTGGCTATTAAGGGTTACAGAGACGATCCCGACATGCAGCACCTGATAGATGCCATGCAAGAGGAGGTAAGTGACCATGTCTCGAGGATGAGAGTGACATTAACAGACGCTGTGTAAATGCCATGTGGCTATAAGAAATTATTAAGATATAAATATTGATTATTTTTTTTAATTAAATATGTTATAAAAGGGAATCCCCAAGAAGATCTCTACTGATATATCAGTCCTTGGTTTATATTGAGTTACAGCTAAGAAACATCAAACTTGTTACTTTAGTAGAAACGGCATACCTTTGACGAACATCGGAGAGCCTTAAGCTTCGGCACTCCAAGTTGCAGAGGTTAATTGTAGCTGGATCAATACTGCTATGAACTATGCAAAAGGATTTTGGCATTTAAATCCTATTCAGTTACTTTATCTGACATGTGCTGTTATGCCATAGCTGCTTTTTCTGGAATTCAAAGGTTTACAAATGAGATCTTAAATGCTAGAATCATGTCATTAATTTTTTTTTTTCACCGTACAACTCTCTGTTAGCTGAGTTGTTGTGGATACAGTGACAGCGACGAAGGTTACAAAGACTGGAACGGAAACATATACTTCAACTGCACAACTACAAACTTGAGTGCAGAGAGGTGCTCCGTGCCTTACTCGTGTTGTATCAGGAATACTGTAAGTGACAGGTTCTCTTCACTTATGACTTAAATCTTAAGGTGTGTTCGTCATCAACAGACCTACCTAATATAGCTCTGTTTCCATGTCTTTTCTTGAATTATTGCGTTCCCTTTTGTCTATGTCTCTTATGTTAGTATTATGTCTCTGATGTTAGTATCATTATTTCTCACACTAGAACTCGCCTTTACGTTTGACTATTCATCAAAGTTTTCTTATGATAATTTTGAATACTTAAATAAGCTATCTCAAAAAATTATTTGTAGGTTTCCTTTACGTTTGGCGTCGGTTTTATCCTGTTAGTTAAGGACAAGAATCACAAAAGTGACTTTAAAATTTTTTACCTCTTTAAATACATTTAAACAGCATGGTGTGTATTTTTTTATGCAATCTTTTATTTTTTTTTCCTTTGTGTTTTGGTCAAACGTCTCATTATCCTTCCAAACAGAATACAATGTTCTTTTGACACGGATAAATACATTCAATAATCCAGCCATAACAAGCACGAGTTTCCTAATCATAGTATTAAAAAAAAAAAAACTAAATGAATAAAGAAGATCTAAATATATTTTGTATAAAGTTGCATCTTTTGATCATTTTCGTTTGGGCTCTTCAGGTTTATTCACTATGAAAGGGGCTCGTTGTACCAAGATTTCTTTATAAATTCATTTAATTTTTCCTTCCTTTTAGGGAGATAGAATCAATTACCAATGTGGACGCAACGTTGAAACTTTGAAGGTAATATTTGATGGTTGTCGTTTATTTCTCTTTCATGGTGAAAGTGCTTATCATTATTTGTATGGATTACACTAAAATAGAAATACTTATAACATACATAAATTTTCCATTTAAAACTTATTTTGAAAAATTATTTATAATAAAATTATAAGAACTGAAAATTTTCAATAACACTATTTTAAACAATCTAAAGTTAAGCATTTGAAAGAGAGTCACTAAAAAATTTATAAGAAAGAGCCAATAATAGTTATGATAAAGAGCCAAGAACAGTTTTGAGATAACGCTAATAATACTCATGAGCCAATAGTAGTCATTGAGAGACAAATTTAGAAATAAAAGAAAGAGAAAGAAACCTGTTGACGCGGCATAATTCATCCTTCCAATTCTCTGTTCAAAGCAACAATACATTGCTGCAGAGACTCTACAGAGACTCCTGTTGTCACTATTGGATTCGAAACATTCTCCATCTTCATGTCGTTACCAAACAATTCTTCTATTGTTGTTGGATGGCACAGACCCATTTGATCGACTTGACAAACTGCTATTGTTCTTTTCAATAAAGCCATGCTTTGAGTATATTTGTTTTCGAGGGGTCACGCAAAATAAAAATCATTGCTTTTGGACTAAATAAAAAAAAATCTTTTCCTCACCTATATAAATTCGTAGCTTCATAAGCTAATTTCAAATCTGTTATCTTTCTTCACATTTACGCTCTCTCATCCAACCTAAGTAGGTTTAAAGCCATGTACATAATATGAAATGGCACAGTTCTCCAAACATGACTATTGGAGAATATTGAAAGTGTATGTGCTAGAGAGTGTATTAGTGAAGCCCACTGTTAATCATCAGAATCAGCTAGATGAATGAGAAGTCACAAAGCCACACAACCAACTTTGCTTTTTGCCTTATCGTTTTTTTCTTCTATTCCACAAATATTTTTTTTTCCTTCAGGAAAGGGGGGTCTTGTTTTCTTGAAAACGTAACAATTTTTCGGAAAATATATGAGTCACGAATATGTCTTGTCTACTGTCGCAATATTTGTCTTTTATACTCGATAAGATAGCTGTGAAGATAATCAACCTAATTTCGATATCACATGATGTTCAAAACTGAGACTAAAATCCATTCCGATTTTATTTTCTATGACTTATTTCGAGCACTAAGGTTGTGATAAAATGCTTGTCAAAGTGAATCAACGAAAAACGCCTTGAAAGATGAACGTCGATGATTCTGAACTCAACAGGCTGACGGCACCAGAGAGCCAAATGAAGCTGTCCTGGCCGGCATCAACAGTCAGGGCTGCATCAGAGCTCTGGGGATTTTCATCGATCATAATTCTCTCATGATAGGAGGAATAATGATTGGTATTTTACTTCCACAGGTGAGAACAATTTTCACCCAATCTTGTTTCCAACAGTCTTTTTAAATCTGTCATCGAGTCCATGTATGTTTCCAAAATGACTTAACAATCAAAACAAAACCTTTTCGCCATCTATTGATAAAACAGAAAAACGTGTTTTGTTTAGAAAATACATCTTCGAACGCACTTGTGCGATATATTTTAACTAAAGATTCCAGTTTCTTTAAAGTAGTAATAATCTCCAAACTACATTTTCATTCAAGTATTGCACTTTATTTGGTTTAACATACGCTAAACCTTTACTCAATCCAATTCTCAAATTTGCTTTCTTTATTTGACTTTGACTCTAAAAAGTGTTGACCGATTGCCAGTATGTAGGGAGCGATTATCGTAAAGCATGCACAAACTCTGAGCCGAATAATGGTGTTACTTGAATAAGTAACCCAGTATAAATAAAGTACATTTAGATTAATCACCTGATCTTTAGGGCCCTGGTATTTTTCAGCTACTTCGAAACGCACAATAAAGTCGTGGCCTCATGAAATTAAAAAAAAAAAGTATTAGTTTCATAAAAATCGAATTTCTAGATATTCGTTTTTAACAAGTGAAGCACGCGCTGTTTTCGGCGATAATTTTCAAAGCAGGCTTAAAAACCATACATGTTTTCTTTTAATTAGTTTTAATGCATTAAATATTATTATGCATAAAGAATTTTGGTAATACCTAGCTTCTATGAGTTCAGTTAGCGATAAGGACAAATACCTGGTTTTTTTTCCTTTTTCACCTCAACTCTTGTCAATAAAATATTCTTTTCAAAATGCTTTTGGAACGCTCGATTCTCCAACGGTGAAAATCGTTGATTGCTGGGCCTTTTTTTTCAGGTCTACGCCCTCCTGTAGTTTTTACTAATTGCATATCTCGACAGTATGGTATTTTTATTAATTGTATATCTCGGCAATATGGTATTTACTGTTAGGCTGAGATCTTGTGGATTGGTATTTTTTATCCCGACATTACTTCTTAGTTTAGTTGAGTTTTGATAACAACCAGGTAAATTTTGTTAAAATCTTCGTTAAAAGTCGTGCGATCGCAGCGACTACTGATGTATCTGTTATGGGAAAATCACTGAAAAATCTCTATTATCGTTAAGATGTGACTGTTAACTGAAACTTTTTTTAAAAAAACTAAATACCCGTGCTTTAACCATGAAAAAAAATGATCAGTGTTTGGAGAGAGAAATTTGATTAATGACTTCATTAACATAATTATGAATGTGTTTTTGTTTTGTTTTTTTGTTTTTTTGTTGTTGTTTTTTTTTTTTTTTTTTTTTTTGGGGGGGGGGTATTTAAGTTTCTTACTACCTATTAATATTCAATTTTTCTCTTTTATTTTTACTTTCATTTCAGATATTCATTATCATGCTTTCCAGGAACCTAATAGACATGATCAACATGCAGAAAAGCAAATGGAATTGATAAATTTAGCGCTTTGCAAAAATTGTTCTTGTAAACTAATCAGGCTATACGAGTACGTTTTTTGAAACGCCTACTATGTGTTATGAATAATAATTACTCTTCCCTGTTGGATTCTGAAAAGTGCAAGTAATTTAACATGCTATATTTTACAAAATTGATTGGTTTTTAGATACTATTATTATCTTTTGTAGCAAAAGTAATTTAATCAATTATCATTTAGCTGCTTTTAAATATTTTTTACCTAAGTAGATTTTTCAATAAATGCTTTTATCAATGTGGAAAACCAATTCTATGTTGCTTCGTTGTGGATTTGTAAAACAGAAATCAGTCACACATAAGGAGCCAAAAAATAAAACAAAGCTATAAGCATTGTGCTTATAGGAAATGTTGATATAATGGTCTAATCCTTTTTTTTTTTTTCTAATCACTTGTTAATTTATTTTTATTTTTCATCATACGCACGAAGTACTTTTTAAAATTGCTTTCACGAAGCATACCATTTGGCTAGTAATAATGTTAAAACTATTATAGTGAATAATAATAGCATCGCAAAGTCCTGCGGTTTTAATTTAACAATGGTGTAAAATAGGTAGTGGCAACACGGGTAAAGCAATCAGCTAACCCAATGGACTGCTTGATTCACGTGTCGCACCTCCGCTCATCTTCTGTGACGTCTCGGCGGCTCTCTCGATTCTTTTTCAGTTTTCATCACAGCTATATTGTAAGAATAATTCACTTATGCATTTCTTTGAAATGAATTGTTTATGAATGAGTAGGAGGTGTCTATACTTTTAATGTGAGTTTATTGCCTCACTATATGAAATAGGCTCGTGCTGATATGCTGGCCGAGATGTCTCTGTCTTCTAGAGGTGTGTCGGATGAGGCTCAAACGAGCAGCGAGTAGTTGCTATTATGCAGGCTTGTCTTGGCATTATATAGAGTGGTTTTTCATTTCTTTATACAGGAATCAATTTAGCTTCATTTCTCCAAGATGGGAAAATGTCTACGTGCTGCAGTTGTAGGGATGTGCGGACTTCACAAGCTACTTGTAGAGATAGATCTGTGTTGATGCTTCATGCTTGTCACCTTTTATTCGTTGTTAGTTATGGCTTTAAAGGAAGTTATTTTCTTCTTGCTTTATCTTCAGAATTCCAACTGTTTTCCAGTTTCCTTTGCATGTGTATTCTCTCTTGTCTGATTTGAATTAATGCAGGGATATTTGGAGTGGTTCCTGAGAGATTGTTGCTAGCGTACTCGAGCGCAATAAAACCTACGTCGTGAATGTAAGTTGCCTCATTGGACTCTCATCTCCATAGTATGGTAATTTGTGTTAAGTGTAGGGCGGACCTCTTCTTAGATGTCTTCTCTGAAAAAGCACCGGGCTTTACCTGTCTCTTTGAGGAGTGCCGATGAAGTATTTAAACAGAATGATGGTTTTGAAACGCCATTAAATTTTATTCTGTTTAGTCCGGTCCCACTGAGCCCGAAATGTATTATTTTATGCTCGCATCCATTTACAATTGTCCTCAAGTGCTAATTTGTTGGTATCGACTGATAGTGTGTAAAGCCGCTGACATGTCGATGACAGGAATTTTGATGTTAACATCTTCACAGGATATTTTTGCACCCTAACATTTATGTGCTCATTATACATTTGCTGGGATTCTTCATCGCGGAATCTGTTCAGGTTGTTGCAAAAATTCTTCTCAAAGTTTTATCTTGTTCATAGTAATTCTTGCTTAAGCTTTGTGTAGTGAGTTAGGCAGAGTGGTCGGGAGTAGTTTATCTAGAGGATCCTCGTCAATGATTGCTAGGTTTGCATTTCGCACCAAAGTGTCATGCTCGCCTTTTGTAGAAAACTAATTTTCGGCTCTACTTTAATATTATACTTACTTCATTTATCAACTTTTTAAGATTTCGAGTAAAATAATTTTTTCTTCTGTTCACCACCGGCAGTAGTAATACGACGTGAAACAGGTTAATACTATTTCACATTGGCTTTCCGTACTTAAAACTGGAAGAAAGTATGAGGTGAATTAAGATATGGTCACTCGAGTATTGTAAAACATAAATTACTCTGCTGACTCACTCTGCAGTTTAGGAGTTTTTTTTTTTTTAGTCTTTGCAAAATCCCCTTGGCAGATAAAGAATGGCGTAATTTTACTTTCTTTTGTTTCATTGTTTGGGCTCTTTTTCGTCTCCGGTCGTTTTGTTCCTCGACTTGAATACCATGCAGGGTCAAATAATAAGTACAGACATATCACACTATAACACTAGTACAATTCGAAAAATCTGATCTACGACTCTCAAGTGCGTGGAATGTTATTTTATTCCCCAATCCAAACTTTAAATATAAACGCTTTCTTAAATATACACACACAGACACAAAGGAAGAATCTTTGATGTTTTTGACAACGTTTTATTTTTTTACTTTGCTATTCAATACGGGAATACATATAGTTTAAAAATTACAACAGATAAGGAGAGCTTAGAACTGTAAGTCACCAATGTGAACGGTCTAACAAATAGATTAAACGTGTAACTATTGCTTTTCGTTAAAGGTAAATAGCAATAGTCCAGAAAGATTTTTTTGTCAACTGAAAGGCTTAGACTGGCAGACTGGGCATCAACATGTACACAATGGTAAATAATCAGAAATCGTCAGCAAACACTTTGATATGATATGATATTTGAGCCTCTAGTTATAAAACCAGGTCTAAAAATAATTTTTTCGAAATGTATTATTAAGTCAGGCCCTTCTCAAAGACAAAAGAATTTTGAGCTGCATAAGTGCTGAACGAAATCAAATTTTCAAATAATGACCACATTCTTATTAGTAGATTACAACGACGCAAACTCTGTGATATTTTGAAGACAATTAGACCAAAAAAACAAAAGGAAGAAAGATCAAACAACATATGTAGATAAAAGATGTCCCAAAATACACGCGTTTACTACGATAAATCATTGTAATTATTTAAAGTTCCCTCATGACCGTAAGTAATTTTCAAAAGAAATTCTACGACATGAAATATTTCGGATTTCTGAATTTCTTGTTGAAAAAAAAAGTTCAAGATAGATTTATTCTGTAAAATCGTTAATACCATCAGATGTTTCTTCAAAATCTTAAGCAGTATAAGAGAATTCTGAAAATTCATTTCATTTTAGGAAAATGATCTTCATTGTGTGAACTACATATTTTGTAAACTGAATACAAGAGATGCCGTATGGCTCAAGGTCTGGCTAGATTGATGTTAGACGGATTCGAAAAAAACATTCACTTAATAGACTGTTGTTGAGTCCAGCTTTACCCGGACGTAAGTATACGTCAGGTGAAGATGACTATTTTCATGCAAGATATCATGAGATGTGTTCCTTAAAAAGCAAAGTATGTTTCTATCTATTATTATCAGCGCAAAATAGGACATGGCGTCATATAGAAATACAAAGATGACCATTCGAGTTATAAGAAATATGAATTAGTATTTCCACAATATACTGAAGCAGCTATTCTCATATCATTTTTCAAACATGCATTCTAAGAGATAAGAGAATAGTCCAGTATTTCACAGATGGCCCGTTATGTACAAAAATAGAGAAATAAGTAACATATAGTTGTTTGACCAATTCTTTAAGAAGATAAGTATGATAATGGAGAAAATCGATAACTTAGCTTTTTCATCAATGGAGAATTTTAACATATAATTAGTTGTGAAACTTATAACATGATAATTATTTAGCGATATGTTATGGTTGTCCCATATGCTAATGTAACTTTCCGTTTTTCGCAGGATTCGATGTGGGAAAAGAATAAGATAAACCCACACGTATCTTGACAAACTGATTTAATCAATATTGTCTTTTCTCTTACAAGGTAAGGGCTGGATTTTCAATCCCTGCCCTTGTAACGGCATATTCACACCAACAGTATCATAGTCATGATCTAACGATCTTCTTGGAGGCTATAGAGTCAGACATAAATCTTGAGATATCTTTAATACTGTTATTGATGACTCAAGCCTTAGATGAATTAGGAGACCATAGACCAGCGAGCTTAGCCATGTACACCCTCAACCTTGCCCTCACTTGATAACGGAAAATCTGGCTGGTCATCAAATGCAATAATGGATTCATAACATTTGCCATGAAGAAAATTTCAGGCATCAGAGTCCCGTAGTCGACTATTCCTAGTTCAGTGAGGTAGAAGGGCATCCACCACATACAGTAGGCCAAGGTGAGAAGTCCGACTCTTGCTGTCACTCGCGTTGACAGGTTAAACTCAAAGTGACTGCAGCATGACTGCCGTGGGTCCTGACGCGGTCCCCTTAAGGCACGCGTATTGCGCTTACCTTGGAATGAGATACAATGATCCACGTTGGCACCTTTCATGGCTTCCGTGAATATTGTCTTCAAAGGCTGAATCTCATCATGCTCTTCCTTTCTAGACAGATTATTCTTCGCGGATGAATTCACTCCCTGTTCATTAGAGCTTTTAAGACCTTCATAAAACTCACTTTGAACTGATATAGTGAGGATTGGAAAAGCTGAAGTTCCATTTACATTTATACCAATGTTTTGAGAGATTTTCGACTCGATTTTGGCCTGCTCTTCTATTCTTATGTTCCTAGTTTCAAAGCTTTCGGATAATGAGTTTTCCTTGATAGCACGCTTTGAATGTGTTGGCTTTTGAAATCCGTGGTGGGTAAGAAAGCTCTCACTGCTTTGTTCTGCTGTTGCTCGAGATTTTATCGCTAATTTCTTATTCGTAGATGCGTTTTGTTGCTCAAATAGGGTTTTGTCCGGATCTTTATCATTGGTCTCAACATTGTCTTCATGTTTTTTGCAATCTTTAATAAGCGTTAATCTCCTATCTTTGCGACATTTTGTCGTATCTCCAGCCGAAGAGCATGACAAGCTCCTTTGCCTTTCAAATATTTCAATTGTTTTTGGTGTTTTTTCGATAAAGTTACCATTTTTATTGAGGGATCTATCCTCCTGACGGTTGACATTCAAAGTAGTGCGAGAAGTTTCTGGCTCAGAACAAATGCTATCGGTGTCACTGGTAAATTCAGCACGGAAATTTCCTGAGCTTATAGTGTTCAGGTCACACTTGTGATTACTATCTCCAAAAAAAGACAAAGTTGCAGAAAGGTAGCAGTTTCTTATTTTAATTTGTGAAAATTTAGAGGGACTTTTTTCAGATTGTTCTTTTGCCCATTTTGCCGCAAATCCATTCACGACATTGGAAAGGGGCTGCTCAGGTGAACTCATTGATTCTGATGGCTGGTCTCTCTCAGGATGCTGTAAAGGCTGCACTTTGTGACGAATCCGCCGACGAAACTTTTTAAGATCGATCATCTGCACAGAGGACATTGATCTGGCTAGGCTGGTAAAATGTATACCTCTATGACAATCTTCTGTTTTTCTTGCCGTTTTGTTGTTTGGGATAGTTTTAAGCAAAAATGCACTATGTGATGTGTCATTGTCTTGCCTTGATGAACGTCTTTTATTTTTTTGTCCGGCGAGATGTTCTAGGTCGCTTTTCGGAGATGGTGTTATTTCCTCAGAATCTAGTGACAGCTCCCCAGTCGCTGAATGACTGTAATCCTTATCAGAGCTCAGTGGCTGTTGAAGATTTTTTGTCATTGCTGGAAAATTATCCACATCACAGCATGGTCTTGCCGTGAGCTCCCGTGGAGCTTCATTCTGGCCTCTTAGTGACAAGGATTGAAGCCTAAAGTGGTCTTTCTGGCGTAGCTTGATAAACATCAAAACGTAGAGAGCCAAAACTAGCACGACTAAGCTTCCACAGCACACGGCAAAGATAAACTGCACGATGTAGCGAGCGTCCCAGACACGGCGCGGATGTGAGAGCAAAGATGTACTATAACAACTGTAGTCTGGACGCATTAGGAATGTTACCTCACGGAAAGTTTCCCCATTGCTGTTGCTGTTACTTCTGTATTCATCGAGGACAGTTATCTCTCCTTTCAGATAGAGCGGTGCAACGATGCCGGCGTAAACTACACTAACAAACGCCCAGCTACCGGCGAAGTGCAAATTTTGTGTGGTGATCAATGGGCGCTGAAGCAGACAAACAGACTGGTATCGATCGAAAGTTATGCAGAAAAAAAGCATAATGCTCACACCTATGCATCCGTAAGATACACTGAGACATAAAGCGCAGACTTCGACTGGCACGTTGGTTACCACTGGCAAAATTCTCAAGGGCATAGCCACAGCTGATACAATAAGATCGATTGCAGCCACAGCTGTAATGAAATATGTTGAAAGAACCTTGCGACGGGTGTGTAGATAAACATCTAGTAATAGAGAGTTTACCAACAAGCCTATAATCGACAGAGATGCCATGAAGGTGACCATTGCGACGTCCCTGCGCTGCGCGTCTTCTACAGCTTTCTCTCGCGATGAGGCAAGAGATGCTGACAAATTCATCCTGGATGTCACCGTGCTGAGAAATTTGATGACGAGAAAAAGGAAGTTCCTTCAAATTTGATGGATATTTTTGGTGGAGTTTAATGGTTTAGATTATCATGCCCGCTGTTGGATTAGCTGGAATATTTGAAAAAGAATAAGAGAGGTTACAATGTATAGGATTATTAGTTCATGCATTTCTTTTTCAGGTGTGTGTCGATTTGATTTTTTATATTCAAACTTAAAGAAATCATTAGATACAAAAGTTCACAGTGAAAACTTTAAAAGTTTTTATTTCATTATCCATACTATATCAGTAATACTGCGGTTCTATAGAATTGTCATAGACACTGCCCAATGCCCATCCTGTACTTGTAACTGTATCAGATGAATCTGTGGATTGTGTAGTCATAAATGAGTGGCGTTAGAACTTGCCTTCTACCACGCGGTAAGGATTTCCTCTCTTCACATTCCCATATGGAGGAATGTGATGATAGAATTCAATGTCCTTAAAGACAAACATGACATACAACCTTTTATTGTAATCCAACTGACAAAAATGTTCAAACTTAACCCAAAAGGTGCAGGGACGCTCCAAGCTGATTCGCACCATGCGTGAGCTGACCAAGGCCTCAATAAGACATTGTACCGAACGAGGCAAAGGGAAGTAGTAAAGTAAAAAAGTTCGTTGAATAAACTTCACAGCGGTCACGACAGAAAGAAATTTTGAGAAAAAAAATAACAGTAATACTTCCCTTGATTCAGGTTCTGAACCCAAACTAATATAACATGAGTGTTGTAGGCTATAGAATGGTCCGAGTCAAAAAATGGTTTTCATTGGATGTTTTTAAGCTGAATAAGTAAGTGTGAGCGTCGCTTCTGGTTAAAAAAATAATAATCTGAACTTATGGCGTTTCAGTATGACGAAGATGCAGCCCCATATAGCCGTCTACAGCCCTGGTTTCGGTTTCAGTTCAGTACTCTTCGTGAGCTCATTATTGCCTCGTCAATACTGCCAACTACACTGGTTCTCATCACACCAAGTCGTGGTCATTATTGCTTCTTACTTTCACCCAGTGCTCCTTAAATAATTGCGAGGTTATTTTAAGAGCAGAAGCTAATGAGAATTGAACGAAGTACGGTAAAGAAATAGTTACAAAAAACAAACAAAAAAAACACAAAAGATTAATGATTGGAATATACATGCATGGATACATGAAGGCTTCACAAACCTCTCACTCTGGCACTTTTTTTCGATATCTGAACTGTTGAGAGTGTCTTATCATGTTCTAACACAAAAGCGCAGATTGCAACATCTAAACTCACTTTAGAAATGAAGTAACGGTAGATCCAATAGAGGCAACAACACTTATTATACGTACTATCTGCGTCATTGATTAAGTTTGCGCAATACATGCATCTGTTAAACTTCCACTTTTTTCGCAGCTCATTACTCTGGCTACTTAAATTTCAGAAATACTGCCATTTTTAACATAGAAAGGTGCTTAGCCACAGGGTGATATTTTGAAATTCTTATTCAGTTCTGGCATTTTGTTGAAATTAATTAATCATTTAACTTTTATTCTGCGAAAAAACTTGCGGCAGGGCACTTGTTAGTAAAATTTGATACAGTTTAAATAGTGTTACTGCCTTCCTATGTTCGGAATTTATTTCAGTGTAACGTATTAAAAAGTTTCGCTTAGTTTTTAACTCAGGAGTAGTTTTGAAGGATCAAACTTTGATGTTGTACTAGATCTTTTAGCTAATTCGCATCTTACATTACACTGATGAACAACAACATTATATAAAAATGAAGGTACTTTTTTTAAATCATTTGCTTTCGCATTTCATTTAAAGGCTCAGCTGAAACAAAGAAACTGCAAGCGTTTCATCATGCTGCTTGAATTTCAAAGTCGTCATTGCAAGAAGCTTTTATTTTCATTATTCTTAATTTTAAAAGTATTTTGATCACTCCACATTTTTATTTTATCAGAAAAAAATGGCTACATACAGACTAAAAACTAGTTTTTTGAGCTTCGTTTTGTTTTGGTTTTGTTTTTGTTTTGTTTTGATTTTTTTTTTGTTTTTAGATAGTGTTTTTTTAGTTGATTTTTTGTGTTGTTTCAAATTTCTTATTTCTTAGGGAAGTTTTGTCATTTTTTGCACGACTTGAGTTTGTAAAACTTGTCTTCAACAAAAAGCATTAAATTTTTATAGATTTTTATTTTCATTGCTCATTAACGTGGCATTTATGCCATTCAAGTTGCATTTGAGAGGAAATAAAGGAAGAGTAACGTTTTTAGATTGATAGACAGCTGGCCTACTACCAATAGGGTGGTCATAGTCTTTAGGCATGTCTGAAAACTTCGCCACCAAAAAGCATAGACCTGGTAAAGTAAAGTCTGAAATCATCCATAGACGTTGAGGCTTCATCAAGGGCAGTCGCAAGTTATCCTCTACACAAAATCCGAGTTCAACAAGTAATGCGGGCAAAATCAAGATCTGAATCGAAAAAGGTAAATGCAAGGACAAAGTCAAAAGAATGTAGATTATCCGCAATCACAGTTGTTTCATACAATAAATATTTCGGTATCATGAGCCGATCCCACTGAGCTCGAATCTAAAGTAAAATTATTATTCTGAGAAATTACAGAAAATTTATGAATGTGAAAATGTTCTTTTAAATTTCCACTGTTATCTTGAGCGACGCGCAGCCTCGAAGTCTTTTCCAGGGTGACCGTAGTCTTTTCAAAACTTCACTGGAAAAAACGTTATAGTCCTTTCTTTCAAACGCACGTAAGCCTTTCAAGATGATATATTAAATCAGGACAATATTTGGGAAAGTATTTATGAAATAATAATTTCAAAGGCTTTCGTGGTATTTCGATGTTTTGAGAAGAGAAAACGAAATCAAGTTAATTGAAATATAACCTTACATAAACATTAAAACCGCTGATTTTAGAATGTGGAGATGAAAGTGACAAAGTTTTCAACCTTAGAAGCTTGTCTATGAAATATGCTCGTCATGAACATGACAGTCTATCGACTGTTTGATAAAGTTATTTCGAAATACCTTCGAAGAAACGATTATGTTACTTAAAGCTCATCACGATTATTTTGAATTATAAAATTCATCTTCAAGTTCACAAATCAATAGCATACGAATAAAAAGTTCGTAAAAAGCAATCTCAAAAATCAAAACGGCGAAAAAAAGTCTGGTCTTATATTGATGGCATGATTTTTTTCGAGGTTTTTTTCCTTTTCTCTTTGTTTGGATTTTTATTCGTTCGTTTGTTTTTTAGGAAGGCGATTTTCTTTTGCTCCGTTTTTTGTTTTACTAAACGATGCATTCATTCTTTAGACGGTAAAAATGTCCTGAAATCTTACTCATGAATGATTTCATTTATAGGTGAATATTATAATATCCTGAAATCTTACTCATGGATGATTTCATTTTAAGTGAATATTATAAAGTCCTGAAATCTTACTTATGGATGATTTCATTTCTAGAAGATTATTATAATGTCCTGAAATCTTATTCATCGATGATTTCTTTTTTAGACAATTATTATAATGTCCTGAAATCCTACTCATCGATCCATTAATTACGGAGATGGTAAAATATCCAGAAATCTTTCTTCATTGATGCATTTTATTTTTTTTTTCTTTGGGTGTTGAAAGGTGCTGAAATCTTCTTACGCAAAGCACGCTCTACCAAATCTTATGACCGGCAAGCAATATTTCTATGCAGACTTTTGGTGTATTGCCCAAGCTAAAGTATTGATATATTAGCAATTATTTTCACGTCAATGACAAAGCTAGGAAATTCATATTGCACAAACTTTGACTTTGAGTCACCAATGCTTTTAAAATAAAAAAAGTTTAAATTAAAAAGTTTTACCACACGCCATTTTTTATCCTTATCAATATAGATGAGAGCTTGGTCTACACAGTAGTTAAATCAAAGGTTTCTTCCACAATGGTGAAAAACATAAATTGATGAACATATTTAATGTGCACATTACACTTACAATGCATTGATTTACAAGACTTTTGTTTGTTCAAATTATTTTTTCAAAACCATAATGAAGAGCTCATCCATAGAAAAAAGTTCGACGTACATAAATCAATATCTGATTAAGATAAGCTTGTTTATAATTCTAAATATCTTATAAAACACTCTATTGTTATTATCGTTTCACTCATGTGTTTTCTAAGCAAGATGCGCAGTTGTTATGGAAAATAGATAGGGAGAGCGATTAACATTAAACAGAAAACCAAGCTATACTTGTACATTAAGTGATAACTTTTAAGGAATTGAAATTTTCAAAGCTCTGGTTGGTAACAAAAATCTTAGCGATTCTCAGATACAAGTTAGAGAACAGATCACACAAAAATATTCTACTTCAAAAACGTACTATGAATGTCTACGAACTTATTTCTACTGATGGATAGCGATCTGATTCCGCAGGATTCCTATACCATATAAGAATTAGCCAGTGTCTAGTTCTGGAAGTATTTTAGTCAATCCTTGACATGAGAAACAAAAAGTTGTGTCGACGAAGCTAATCAGAACTTGTCAGTGAGTTGCTCTAGCTTAGCTTCCATCGCTGGTAGTATTGACTGGGCGTGCTGCTGCGCTATGCCTGTGACATTACAGGCAAGGGATGTGACAAACTCGGACAAGGCGTGGCGCTTTCCATAAGTAAAATAATTATGCTGGTCCTGATCTAACTGAACAGCAAAGATTGTGACTCGAAAAATGTATGAAGTTTCGGAGAGAAAGAGAGAGAGAGAGAGAGAGAGAGAGAGAGAGAGAAGGGGGGGAGGGGGGGCGTATGGAATGAAAAGAAAGAGAGAAACCTGCGTGAGTAAGGGTCAAATAATTTTTTTTTCTTTCAACAATCTCTTCCTGTCAACATAAATGTTGGTTGTTTTTTTTTTTTTTTTTTGTTTTTTTTTTTGTTTTTTTTTCGTTTTGTATTTTTTTATATTCGATGCTTAAATGCTGGGCATTAACTTGCTTGGTTTGTGAATTGCGGAAATTTTCAAAGTCTGCGAGTTTTTAGTGACAAAGTTAAGAAAAGATGAGATTTTCTTAGTTTAGATCTTCCCCAGTTTCTCTCAGCTTGGAAGTGTATTTATCCTTGCTTCATTTTCAATTTTCAATTAGATATAATTTGAACCAATTTCCCTGATAGCTCAGAAAGCTATCACATCAGGCCATAGAGGAAAATGGAGAGAGAGAGAGAGAGAGAGAGAGAGAGAGAGAGAGAGAGAGAGAGAGAGAGAGACAGACAGACAGACAGACAGACAGACAGACAGACAGACAGACAGACAGACAGACATAGAGACAGATAGATAGACATTTTTTTCAAGTTTTTTTTTTCTTTGCCTTTTGTTTTGATTTGAGAGAGAGAACATCCCTATTCGAATTTTAAGAAAAGCTTGTAAAAAAAAAAAAAACTTAGAAGTGTATAAGATATACGCTGAGACGACCGAATTCCCCTCTTAGAATGTCAAATGCTGAAATAAGTTTTAGGTCAAAGCAATCTGGAAATTCGAAGCTTTTTTATAAATTCTTCTCGACTTTCTTTTCTTTTACAATTTTTTTTTTCATCGAAAAAACAAAAATATTAAGTTTTGAAAAATGAAACAACAAAAGACTGTCGTAAAAATACATTTAAGGTCTTTTTTAATCTTAGCCTTGCGGTTTTGATAGAAGCAGAACTCGAACCATCCATATTTGATGTTTATCCTCATCAAACCCTGTAAGCAGAGCGATTCCTTAAATATAAATCAATCTTTTCTTTAGATTAATTATACGCTTTTGTGTGGTTCAGTTGCTGTATGCGCAAGTGTATCAGTGGATTTTTATCTGTGCTGAAGCACGGTAACCTCTCAAGAGCATTTCGCCCAACATCAAAACTCAAAGTGAATTTTCAGATGACTTGTGTCAGGAAGGAATATTTGAAGCACAGCCAATGGGTAATACATGTTCTACACAAGCGGGGTCTTCCGTATGGTTTCTGGTTATTGGGGAGAGCTCATCAAATCGACTTATATGCCAGAACGCATAAAAATGAAGTTGTAACTAAGTCAAAACAATTAACCTAATAGAATATGTTTTAGCAAAATTGGTTTAGTGGCTTGTCTGTTCTGTTTGATTATCAGAGTACCAATAAACTTTTCAGAGAGATTTTTTAAAAAGATAAACTTGGTCTGAGAATGTTGCTCGACAAAGACGAAACGTTTCTTTATTAAGACTCCATTAAGAGCTCTTGAATTTATTCTTTTTTCTTTTATTCCAAAGATTATTCTTGGTCCTGTGGGTTTTTGTAATTTAAAAGATGGAGGAGAAAAGTGTTGTGTGAAACTTTTGAATTCATTTTTTTTTTTTTTTTTTGGTTGTTTGTTTAATTTCAAAGAAAATTCTTTTTCTTATGAATTTATGTCATGTAAAAGATAGAAGAGGAAGGTGTTGTATCAAATTATTCAAATTGTGTAAGGTTTGAATATTCCTTAGTGCCTTCGCATGGGACAGCAATGTTCAATGCTGTCTCGTATGCCGTGAAAGAAGAATTTTGAGCATTTATATTTAAGTATTAGCTAACTTTCAATGATACAGAAAGGAACTTTTAATGATTAATCTTTAAGCAAATGGCCTTGATTGACCGACACAGAGTAGATTCTGGCGTTAGAGAAGTTTTGCTGCTCTCAATAACCACCTAACGTGGAGACCTAAGAACGTCTTGAGCTCCGCTGAAGATCAAATCACAAGTGAAAAGACACATTTGCTATTGCTTTCATCGTTATTGCTGTGTGATGGCATTTGATTTCACATCATACCGTGGTTTGCAGTACAGTTAAGAAAAGGAATGTTTTGCTTTTCTATTATACATTTCATTCTGCGCCTTTGAAATGTTTTCAATGGAAAAATCTTAAGTAGAATATGCTCAAAAATAAACTCTGTCAGTTTGTTTTATGCAAAGATTTAGGTTTCAATTTGATTGAAAACTATCTTGCCTATCTTAAGAAAGGATCAAATAACTAACTATGTTTCACGCCAGTCTGAGATAAGTTTATACTAATTTGTTGCACTAAACCTAATATCGAACTTTGCTGACTTACCATCGTCTAATTGTTTTTAGCGCCTTTGTTGTCCGGTTTATTGTATAAGGAAGCTTTATATAAATGATGTGGCTAATTTGATTTCTTTCAAGATCCTTAAATGACTATTCCGTAAGCGTTCATATAAATTACGAATTGATCAAAACATCGGTAGGTTCAGGCTTCTCAGTTGATTAATGAACTATTATCTCCCATCACGCTAGACTATTGTAATGTGAATATGTATTTCAGAGCTGGGTTTTTTTTATGTTATCTTCAAAATTTAATGTCTAAATTCCAAACATGAACAGACCTTAACTTGTTGATGTTTGCTGACAGTGAACTTTTTCAACAACTTTGACTCCATGCTTGTAAGATTAGTCTACTCAAACACAATGTACCAGATAATGACAAGACTTTCGCTGCAGTTGGAAAAAAAAGGCCAACACTTATATTATTGCTAGCTGTCTAGATTCCCGGGTGCCGGGCAATCTTCCAAGATAGCGGATGGCAGGCTCAATCGGTTTTTAGAAGACTTAGAGCCCAGTCAATTTTAACCCCCGAAAATGCTTTGAAAGGTTTTGTTACTTATGCATTCTTATCATCACCTACAACATGTTGTGTCTAAAGATGGCTTCAGTTCTTGTAAACTTAAATTGAAAACTTAAAACCTAATGTACGGGTGAATATACATGTAATTCACAATTACTGACAGACTCTTATATTTTTTGCAGCCAAGATATTGATGATATTTGCTGAATTAAAAAAAAAAATTTATTTTGTGACTGTTAGGGGGGGCCAAATTTCTTTTATCCATGATTGCTAAAATTTCGTTTTCTTTTCGGGATAATTCAACGCCCGTCATTTTCGCAAGCTTTATAACAGTGAAAAAGCACTTCTGCGCATTTCTATTGATTTTCCATTTTGACAGATTATTTTTTTCCAAGAAGTACCCGACCGATTGCATACGGTTCACATAGATGGGAAAAAGTTGAAAACATTAGGATTAATTGTGATTGAGGGTCATGTTTATCCACTGCAAGATTTTCACACAAAGTTAGGATAGAATAAAAATGAGACAGCCAACAGCAGCCCCTCTACACTTAAGCTAAACAACTGAGGTCGATATAGTGATAGATTCACATTAAATTTGGTCATTTAGCCTATACAACTCCTAACTGCAGATACATTTTCAAATCACATACTGGTACTTAGGTGACAGTTGACAAAATGATAGGAATATGGATGATTTTCTTAGGGTGTCTTGAATAAAAAGTCCCTCTTTGGGTAAGGCATGAGGCATGCAGACACATTATTATTGGTTTTCTAGAGTTTTGATAGAATGATAGGAAGAGAAATGAAACACTAGAAAAATGATTTGTATTGTTTCAGAAAAAGTCAAGAAACACCACCATCAATCGGTATTTTTCTCTTCGTTTTCCTTTTTTTAAATGTATATACATCTTTAATCAATAATTCTAAAAGTCTTCAATTTTTCCCACTTTCTTATGTCTTTTTCATAAGCAGTTTCTAACTCTATGAACTCTGATTGTTTCGTATTTCGCGCTGTCATATTTTGTAAATAACCAAAGAATCTTATGATTCCCATCGTCCTGACAACCACTAAATGGAATCAATGGTCATTATTTTGGTTTCACGATCAATTGTTATCTGCAAAAAATTTCAATGATCTTTTTACATAGATTGTGAGCATGATAATTTACAAAAACAAAATTTCTTACTTACCCAAGTTATACCACATTCTCCAGTGTTAATAGCATGCAATATTGTGTAATATGATAAAGCTCCAAGTTTCACAACTGATTAACGATTATCATACTTTCATACTAAAGTAAGAAAGAAAGAGAAGTTTTCTAAAAATTCAAACATTTCAGAAAAATGGAGGACATTAGAACCAAAAAATGACCCTTTGATAACTGGAAAGTGCATTCCTCTTTAAAAAAAAAATCCTGAATCTTACTTTTATTTTCTTAATCATGTTTCTACCAGAGAGAGAGATAGAGAGAGAGAGAGAGAGAGAGAGAGAGAGAGAGAGAGAGAGAGAGAGAGAGAGAGAGAGAGTTTTAGGCTCCATTAACTGTTAGCATAAGATGTAAAACGAAAGTGAAGTTATAAATATCGGAAACAGACCAGGTCAGGAGCTATAATATAATATTTGAAGTCTTCGAAATTTTGTTTTGAGATGTCGCAGATTATATAAATATTTATATTCTTCTATTTCAGAATCTATTTTTTTTTTATTTCTCGACATTGGACTGGGTCTAGGTGTCTACCTTTCGCTGGGCGATACTTTCTTGGTTTTAAATATTTAAAAAAAAAGATTTTACTCTTATCATATGTCCTGACTGAGTTTCAGGATTTCATTTAATCCATGATAAGGCAGCTCAATACTCTTTATGAAACTAATAAAGTTTTACAAAATGAAAAATCAATCACAGTTTCAAATAGCGTAGTTTGTTATATAATTATGTCAACTTACCAGCTTAATTTCGTTTAATTTGCCCTTACTTAATCTAATGACCTATCTTATTTGTGATTAAAATCCAGCCCCTACTTCTATCAATGAAGCAGTACGGTTAGTGCACAAAGTTAGCATTTAATCTATTTTATATAAATCAGGGAACATACATCCCGTCTCTAAGTTTCTGAGAGTTTCTGTGATAGCTCAACAGCAGTATGTGAAATTGGTTTTAGAAAAAAAAATACTATCCAGCTATAAAATTTACAAATCAAAGCTACAAAAAAACCATCATGAAAGAGAACGTGTGTGTAAAACAGTCAGATATCCTGACATATTATCCTGTCACATAAAGGTTTATAAGACGTAAAGTAATGTCATGTTACTGCTGATTTAAAGGTTTATAAGACGTAAAGTAATGTCATGTTACTGCTGATTTAAACTGTTTCTTTTTATCTGCTTTGATTCTTTGCATTGCACCACATCAAATAGGGATTTTTACTCTCCGCTAATGCCATACATTAAGATCGTGATTGTTCTAAGTAATTATATCTTTTCATACAGAATAATCTTGCTAAATAGGGAAATAGCATTGAATTGTTAGTAAACATTATATAAGCATTGAGAGAAGGACGTGGCACCAGAAGTATTTCTTCCAAACAGAATGAACAGTCTCAGATGGCGCCTACCTATAAAGAACCATAACCGGAACATTGCTCTCTTAACTTAAAAAGGAGAAAAAAACATTAAATAACCTTTAAAAAAAGTCAATGAATCAGTGCTTCTGCTTTGCTCTCACCCGCTTCAGTTGAGCAAAGGCAGCTATACGTCATTCCCGGAGTAGGTATCATTCATTTTCGATGAGTTTCTTTAAACATCTATTTTGGTTGAAATTAAAAGTGATGTAAAGTGGTCATAACAGAAAACGTTTAAGACCATTTAAGAGAACTCTTGTATTTTGATTATTTTAATGATAATTATGGAAATATTTTGTGAACTGAACAAAAAAAAAAAAACTTGACCTAAAACTCAAATGCCGCTGGACTATTTCAAGATTCAAATTTATTGCATTTTTGAGATTCGCTGCCCTGATTAATGGACGCACAACTAACACTAAAGAGAGGATGAGGAAAAGATGTAGAAGGGCAAGAAAGTTCCAAGAGGTGGAAAGAGAAAGAAGTGGGCATTCTCTTTCAATCATAATTAATGTGGGTAATAATTACAGTAACAAGATTAGAATATTGCTATTACGACATAACACTCTGTTGATCCCACACACTTTCATCTCAAGCTTTCTTCTCGTATTTTGCGGTCTAACCAAGCTAATTGATATTGAAATATCAATCCATTTTTTTGGCATTCATGTCCTTGATCGTATCAGTAACAAACTTATCAGAAATGCAGAACAATTACACCTTTGATGGTGTGGCGACCCGAAGGCTAGTCTGATTATGTGCGGAGCGGTGACACAAGGAAGAAACCATCAGTTTCTACACCGCTTAATAGCAAAGGCATTAAGGCGAGACCAATACACATGTTTCAGTGATTTCCTTTGTGTTTAGGCGAGACGGCGCAATGTTTTGTGTCGTGCACAAGTATCATGAGCCTGGGTAAAGCTGGTTACAACAAGAGGTCTTAAGTATTCTACGTCAGTTGATTGCATAAAGATCATTATTACGGTTTTTCATATCGCCTCGATTTCTCAATAGTTCGACGTTGTTTAATTTTATCGCAATCTTTATAAGATTGATATTGCTATAAAGGAATGTGTTGAATATGGTAAGACAATCGAGTGTGCATGTTAACTTTATTTAGGAACCCTGTGAGTATAGATGTGTGCACAAACAAGAAAATAACAAAACTGAAGTAGTTTAATTCATGAGATAAAGTAAGTTTCTCCAAATATTCGGAGAATGCATATTGAACTATATAACAATGTGCTATATCCACCACAAAAATAATAAGGTTGTTATACCACATCAACAGAAAGTATGAGCAGGCCATTGGAAGACTACATGAATCAAGTTTTGAAATTCGTGGGCCCCCATTTCCTATAATTCTAACAGATCAAAACTGATGCTTTTGGAAATAATTATAGACAATATTGACAGAGGCAGGAAGCTTACAAATCTCTTCCTTGGACCGAGTAGACGAAGATGGTTTTTATGGCTACAATTATCTATCATCGATTTTGCATTTTATCTATATTCATAAAAATATGTTTTAACAAGTGGTTTTTGATTGTGTCAATGGTTTCGAATTCTTCAGCCTGTTTCACTGGATTATAATAATTCTTACGATTTAATTTGTATCTAGATGCATGCTGTGATGAAATGAATTATTTGCATCTTGTTTTTACAAACCCATACTTGCAATGGTTACCTGTAAAATGGCATGCAATGCAGATCTGCAGACTCTTAGTACTAGTTTCTGATCTTAAGACGCGCAACTATGTCACAATTTTATAAAGAAATCTGTATCTGCCATACAAAATATGTTTATGTGCCTGCGTGAGACAAAGAGTGAGACATGAGAGAGGATGGGAAAAAAGAAGAGGTAGGAGGGTTGATAAATGAAGAAGTTAGTGAATCAACAGCTTACTTAGGGTTTTTCACGATAATCTTCAATTTCATTAACAGGAAGGCTGGCTCGAGCCTGCAGTCCATAAACGGCGGTGACGTCACATACGGCACTATCAACACGTATTCACCTGTAGCAAAAAATTCAAAATCATAAATGGAAAAAATCATTCATACTTTAATATTTCCAAAAATATGTATAGAATATAAATAGAAATAGGCAGATTCAATGCAAGAGACAGCTTAACAACCAGACAGAAAAACTTTTGATGAGAAACATGTACAACACCAAAGTCAGAATAAAAGATGCGCAAATTGTCCCAAAAACTGAAGACTTCGAAGTGTCATTTTAGCCAAACTGTCCTTTACGTGAATATCTAAATTTATTTTTTCAAAAAACTATTGAGATTAAGACAACCACTATCTCTGAGATTAAAGAGTAGAAGTTTTACCTTGAACACACTCGATCTGATGATGGTGGCAGGTGGATTTACTTCATCAACATACTGTTCAGTAATCTATCACTCACCAGTTCTGGCAACTTTTTCATTGGATGCCACAGGCTTCTCAGCCTCTGTCACAGACTTCTGCGTCGCTGCGGGATTCTGGGAGTTTTTCCTCTCTTTTATAAGTAAGCGAAGGTGTATAGGATAAATCATTGAAGAAAAAACATTATTAATTGTGAAAGTCAAAATGTACCAATCCAATCACACTGGTGTCACTAAATGGGTGGAAAGTTGTAGCCTATTGCAGATTGGCATAGACGTTGGATTAAAAGATTTTATAAAGTAAAAAATATCGATATATTCTATATGTCATATAATTTATCAATATTTTCCATAAAATTTCCATAAAAAATTTTTTCAATAAAAATTTTCAAAATGATGGTGTTATAAACGAAGAATCTTTAAACGAAACAATAAAGCATTGAAATTTTAATGAAAAAAATGGTGACAGAAAAACGAAAAATTAAATAATTGTAAATTGCATTTTTACACATACTTAAAAGACAATATGTTCGAGCAATGCAACGTTTACTTCATCACCAATACTACAGTGTTATTTTTATGCTCAATCAAATCCCAACACCAAAAATTATAGGCTAAGTAATAATATTAATGCAGCACCTAATATACTATAGTAATTAAGGTTATATATTACAGTTTTAAGCCCAATGATTACATATAGTAATTGTGCCAGTCTTCTTCTAAGACTTAATTATTTGCTCAATTAGAGCTTCATGTAATTACAGTGTTTTTACAAGTTTAAAAACTAGGTATGCATATAGATAAATTTTTGCGTGTGGGAGGGAGGAGAAAAGAAAACACGAGTAGGAAACGGGAAACGTAAAGGGGAGACAAGGGAAAAATAATCATTTTTGCTGGGATTTTTTCCCTTTTTCTTACTTTTATGTGTGTATGTGTTTGTGTGCTTGGTGAATAGTAGAGAAAAATTGAGAGATGGGGCGTGAAAATACCACAAGTTATTTGAACTTAGTCGATAGAGAGGATAAAGAAGAAAGCACACAAAGATTTTAAGATTGAGGATGATGATGGTGGTATAATTCTGAAGTGTCGAGCAGTGTGGCCAATAGCAGGGTTCTTTTACAGCCACAGCTCAAGATGGAATGGCTTTGAAAAAGCAACTCACTCGTCATTTGCTCCATACGTCTGTAAACCGGGTACTCGGCTATAAGCCGCACATGAAGTTTATAAAATGTTTGTATTCAGCTTTCAAATTTGAGTAAAATTTGCTCTGGCTTGTTACCGCTGGTGGGGATGAAAATTTTAAGTCTTCAGTCTGCGGGGGAAGACTGTAACCATAGTTCTATTTATCACACCTTGATCTTAATTATAACTTTGCAGCTAATAGGTTCAAAAACGTATGCAATCGAAATTGTGATATAAAAAATAGCAATAGGTAAGGATAACTAAATAAAAAACAATTTGAACATTGGAAACATGGCACGCCAAAATGACTTTTCTAAGATTCGCAGCAAACAATAAAAATAAAAATAACCAAATCGATCAAAACGAAAACAAGTAATGTAACAATATTGCCGAGGAAGTTTTCAACATGCCAATATTATGATCAATATTCTCAATGTCGACGGGTTGCTCTAACGATAAACTTTGTTTTGACCCGGTAGCCAAGCTTGTCAGTTCATGTTGTGATACTTTCTGCTTATCTGTTTCCTTTTCATTTTCTTCAGGTTCCTTAGCATTTTCATGGTCTTCAATATTTTCCTCTGCTTATTAAGAATAAAATTAAACAATTGTTAAGGATTGCAGTTAAATGGTGGTTTTTACATAATTTAATCACTATTCCAAACCGTGAGTAAATCTAAGTGTTCTACTTCCCTACATTTATTTCAGTCAATCCCATGAGTCATTAAGGGCGAATCCTACAGTTAGGCTTAGGTTCTCTGATTGACTTACTCGTAGGTCTGGGTGCCTTCTCCGTCTCTTACATGAACATGGAAGGTTCCCTCATAAACTGCCTTATCGCTGGTTCTCAAAATGACAAATCCTTCAGGGTCTGAAATTATACAGATTCATGATGAAGCACATAGTGATGGTGATAAACATAATGGGGGTGACTTTTACGTGAGTACAGAATAAAGATAGACGTCATATCATATAAAAAACTATGTAAGAGTTTCAATGAGTGAAAATAAAGCTGGTATTATTTATAAAGTTTACACAAGTTAACTATCAACAAGCTTCCAAAAAACAGCTTCTATAGAGTTAGTGCACGGGGGTTATAATTCATCTCAGGTAAAAAAAGAAACGTAAATATATTAAAATTTTTAAGACATTTTGTGTGCTCTAAAACGTCAGAATGTATTTTAAGCTATAGAAAATAGGAGAAATTTTAAAGTTCTAAACAAGATTTTGCCAGGATGATGTAGCCATACTCATCTGACAGAAGACTATCTAAATGAGAAGCTGAGAATGCCGACATCTATTTTATGATCTTGATAAAGCCATAGTTCTTATGATTGCGTAAAAAAAAAAAAATAGAAAATTATTATCTCCAGTTCAATATTTGTACAATACTTCATAATTGATAATATATCAATGCAACATAATGGTAAAGCTTTGCTAAAGCCAAATTAATAATACACTTTAAGTTTCCAAACCCCGAAAGCGAACTAGAGATCAAGATTTAAAAAATTATTATTTTAATTTATGTACAGTGAGTGTAAACTATATGTCTTACAGTTTCAGTGCTTTCTTCTGTCTAAAGTTGTGAAATCATAAAGGAGGACAGGGGATTTCAATGGGTAACAACAATATTTATAAGGTAATATTAATGTAACTAAGTATATAAAAATTTACCTTGCTTTTTGTTTTTGTACCATTGACCTTCATAGACGTTCCCATTATGGTAGGTCATGATACCATGGCCGTGCATCTCGCCATTAAGGAATTGACCAGTGTATTTGGCCTTGGAGGAGGCAAAGAATTTACAGCCATTGCCTTTTATTTCCCCATTGATGAACTGCCCTTCATAACAAGTTCTGTCTTTCATAAGTAACTTGCCATGACCTGTGGAAAAAAATCACACAGCATAAACAATGAAATATTTCATTTTGATCATAAAATGTGTCACAATAATTCATTAGTGACGAAACGCATACTTAAGTCTGCGAATGTGCCTGATAGAATGGAAAAAAGGTTAGTACTTTTTATTATAAATGTTCTTAAGTTCGTAAGGTCATTAAAATTTCCAATCTTTTTTATTAAGAAAAGAATAAGGAGTTTTTCATATATTTGTATGTAATTGATAAACAACATTAACTTTAATTAAAAAAAACTATATTCCGTAATCATAGCTTCTCTTCATGTGGTTTTGACGAACAAAGTTTCACTAAGAAAATGGAAGAAGAAGAAGAAGAAGAAGAAGAAGAAGAAGAAGAAGAAGAAGAAGAAGAAGAAGGAGAAGGAGAAGGAGGAGGAGGAGGAGGAGGAGAAGAAGAAGAAGCTGAGGTAGCTATAATTAGCAGATTTATTTGAATTTATTTTAGTGTGTGGAAACCCGATGAGGTATGATGACAGTAAGATGCAGTCCAAGGGTTCTTAATCCTTCTCTTTCATTCCTTTCATAGATTACATTATAATAAGTTGCATCCATTCAAGTTGATACGTTAATCAGACACAAGGAAACTCTGTACATTTTAAGGCAAAAAACAATAAACCAGCAACAAAGATTTTCCAAAACTTTTCTTTAATTGACATGAGAACTTAAATATATATCATTTAAATTATGAAATAAATAAATATGATGTTGAATACCAAATTTCACCATTTCAATTAAACAGCAATAAAAAGTAAAGAATGCCACAAAACAACTATGAAGCTGCATTTTTCCTGTTTACAAATTTAATGATTACTATGAAAATGATGCTCAAATAATGAAGTAATGCATTCAAGCAATCATCAACACTGACAGCTTTTTAAAGCCTACAAAATAGTTTGCTTATCTTATAAGATCCCAATCCCAATGGTAATTTTCTTACTTTGACACATAAATAAAGGTAAACAAGATTGAAACGGTCACATCTTCTCAAGTTCACTACTGTATCGGCAAAAATTGAGGTGCAAGTTAGTGACATGCATATTAGTAACATGCTGTTAGCATGCGCAAAAAAAAAAATATATATATATATATATAAAAGCAATGCCAATACAATGGTGAAACTTATAAAAAATGCACACATTATGTTGAGGATCAATGCTTTTATACTTGACATGTGTGTCTAGGCCTATAAAGTCAACAATTGTTTCAAACATTGGGCACAAGGGTTTACATTTTACCTTTTCACTAAAATATATTAGGTGAAGGCTTTGTGCTTCCCCCCTTCCCCTCCATCCCCCTATCCCACAATTAAATCTTCGAGCATTATTGGATAAATATACTACACAACGTTGGTTTCCAAACACCAATTATGGAGAAAACGTCTCATCTCAACAATGAAAGGATCAGAGATCAGCAAGTTACAGACTGAGAAGTTCTAATCTCGCAAGAATGTTGTCTTCAAGATACACAACTGACTGAAAACTGTATAGTTTAGATAAAAAAATCTCAAGATTTTTTGCCCTAAAACCAAATTTCACTTGCCAAAGCACACGAGAGAACTTATTGAATATACGTATATATTAAAACTACAATACACAAAACTTATTGAATATACGTATATATTAAAACTACAAACACAAAACTTCACGGTGCACCAAATCAAAACTTTGGACCAATAACCTGTAACTCACTCATTCTCATGTTGTTCGTAAAAACTGTGTATTGGTACCTCTTTGTTAAAAACAAACTATACATAAGGAAATGGGAAAAAAAGGTCAATGGTTTTAACTATAAAATATACTGCCACCTTACAGCAAATCAGGTATGGAAGTCTCAAATGTAGACCTTTTCATTCTGACTATCTCATTTTGTTGCATCCATTAAAAAAATAATGCAATTGATATCATGCTATCATACTAAAGCACATTCTGAATGAGCTGTATTTTCATTATTTATAGCATATTCCAAACAACCTTCACAAAACTGATCATGCATATGCTTTATACAAAATGAAATTGAGCCAGAGGTGATATTATGCATTTAGGAAAGACAGCAAAAGTACTGTGACAAAGGAATCGAAAGAGTCACATAGAGCTAAACAGAGGAAAAGAGACAGACAGTCAGGTAGACATATTTCGACTTAGAGAAGAACATAGACAAGGGGAGATAAAGAAAGAGATCGTAACAGAGAAAGTAAAGGTGACAGAAGACAGGAGATTTTTCCTGTCCACAGGTCAACAATATAGATGAAGTTCTGATAAACAATGATTTTTGAGTAAAAATAATGACAGATTCAATACAAAAAGTGCAATATCAAAAACAGCCTTAAATTAATAACTGGCAGTGCTGGATGTCAAAAGGACATATGCCTTTTAAAGCAAGCCTATTTGCCGACAGTTACTGCAAAAGTGTTCATTTTTTTATGAAATTTGTCTCATACCGTTCTTTTTCTTCTCAAAGAATGCAAATAAAAATCATCCCGATTAAGCATCTATATGGGCCATGAGGTAGGTTAATGGGTGTATTTGAAAGACCAGGAAATGTCTGCTTTTTTAATCCTGGTAGGTTGAATGCTGTGCAATTAAAGAGACAAAACATCTTGTACCTTCAAGGTCCTTGATGTTCTTTGTGAGCAAGTGGTAAATAAATCAGCCTAAAATAATGCATTCACTAATAGAGTGCCACTCTCCCCTATATGCACTCTTACAGAGAGGATAAAAATATTCACGATGAATGGAGCAAAATTAGCTTAACCCTCGTCAGGGCTATTGTAAGTTGCACACTAGAATACACATTCTTATTATTCCTTCCTAATATAAACATTTTCTTAGCCCCATAATTCACTTGAGACAGCACAGCATATAGCAGTTCTAAAGTGATTCCATGCTTTTGGCTCAATGTCACCCAAGGATAAGTAAAACAAAGTTCTCTTGAAATCTCATATGAGTTTGAGCTAGCACTGACACACATGATGATTTTTTTTTCCTAAGATGATGTTGAGGCAAAGTTGAACAGATCAGCTTGGCAGAGCTCTGAGGTGGAAACATTGAGGCTCTATAAAGCAGTGCAGATTTAAACAGATAACCTGCCCCCATCGGGCAGTGCAAATTGGACCCCTGCTAGGCATTCCAAATGCTGAAGAGATTACCCTTCTTTGGGAGTTCAAACTTAAGCCTCTGAAATAGAAAAAATACAAGCAATACAGAGCTTAACAGACTAGTCTCCCTCTAATAAGACAAAATCAGCCTCCTTTGAGTAGTTTAAAGTAGGACAGATAAGCTTCTGTCAGGCCATCCAGAGCGTAACTGAGTAGCCTCTGATTATCATTTACACATTGCAACAATATAAATTCATTAAACCTTGAAGAATCATTGCTTTATTAAGCCTGTCCACTCAGTAAGATCCATCCTACTTGAGATATCATTTCTTTCTATGGCTTGCTGGCAAGTATATCAGGGGATCATTCAGTGAAAATGTGACAATATATGTTCAGCAACACCTGAGGGAAGAAAAAATTTAATGTTATAACAATTTTCACTCCATTAATGATTACAGGCTATACAACAGTTGCTTTGTCATGCAAAATTTTTTACAACTGTCATTATATGTTCCATCATCATTGAAGGTCAATTTTTCCTTTCAGCGACTAAATTTGCAAATTTATCTCGGTTGGGTTTGAACCCACTAGGTAAGTTGATATATAAGGCTGTAATTGTATGTTTTTGCAAGACCTAATCAGTGTTCACCACCAATCCTTTAGTTGAGAGATACATTGATTAGTAGGACACATAAAATTGTCTTCTGTTTTAGAAACTTATAAGTTGTTCCACAATTCCATATCTTATCAATCCAACATAATGTACCAGCATAAAAAAGGAAATTTGTTCTTTATAGAAATGCATTTAATTTTACGTAAAAGTAACTGTGCACTTAAAATACTATAAGTGTAAAAAAAAAATTACAAAACAGATGTTTCCATCCATATATCAAATTATATTTCCTTGCTTTCCCTGTGTGATGGCTGGTCCATCACTTTCTGAAAGAGCAAATTTGTAAAGATTTGTTTAATGGATGTAAGGAAAATAAATGGGAAGAGTAGGCTTTTACTCCTCAGTAACTCTTAATTCTTTTTACATTGATCTCACATCTTTAGTTTTAATATGGGTATTTCCAGAGGTATATCTTTATGCCTGGTAGAGACAAAACATGAGCAGAACAATGAGCCAGCCGCAGATTATGTGCCTTAGATTCATCAATTGAACTTGCTTCTTGCAAATATAATAATTTGAAACCTCACTGATGCAGTGTAGAACTGAACCTTCAGTATTTGGTTTCCAACTAGCTTGCTAGATCCTTGCAAATGTCAGTGCAAGATTTTGAGCCACATGATCATTCATTATTCAGAACATACCAAGTGGAATTTAGCTGGGCAGCACAGCCTGTTATTTTTTTTTTTTTTATTAAACTTGCATAAGTTTGTGATTGAAGTTTTGAAAGGCATTGGAAGTTTTATTAACTCTATGTACTGGTTTTGATGTAGGATACTTACTGTTAAAAAAAAATTAGACTGCAACATGGAGAAAAATTGATTACCAAAAAATTTCAACCCAAACCAGAATGTGACTTTCAAACTAAACTTTTTTTCTCTTTCATTTCATAACATATGCAACTTACCAATCCAATGTATACTGACAAAACTTAATTATTTAAAACCAGTGTAAAAAAATGCCCTTGAACATAAAGTAATGCATTTAGAAATAAAATTCAATGCGTATTTAATGTTTGATATATCCCATACACACTACAGTAAACCTAAGCTCCATTGGCATGTAAAAAAAAAAAAGCTCCATTTACACAGGTCATGGGCCTTTTTTCTTTTTATACTACCTGGAGCAAAAGAACATTCTTTAACCTTTAATTTTGACTGGAAAATATGGAATCGAACAATGGAGACAAAAGCATGGAACCAGTTCGAGGACAAAAATTCAGATTGTCGTAAAAGTGGTTATAATCCTTTAACCCACAATGTCCATCATCTCCCTCTTTCCTTTTTCTCCTCTCCCCCCCCCCCCCCACCTCTCACCCATTGCACAAAAATGCCTCCACCTATCAGAACCTATTGCTCCCTTAAAACATTAACCGTTCTTGATTGTTTTGTTACAAGAACATTATTAAATTTTATTGTACAAAGATTAGGTTTGGGACAAGAATCTCGGTGTCATTGATGGTTTTATTTTTTTTTATATTTTGATCGAAACGTTTGTACAATATTTTCCTTTTATGAACTTTCGTCAAAATATCAGTATAAGTGAATATTCTCTTAATATGATTGTTAATTGAGATTTTACGATATCATAAAATGGTAAATAAGAGTGTAAAAGGGATAGTGTACAACCTATGAAAGGAGCTGTAGTATTGAAAAATACACACCCAAAGAAAAAGAAACTAAGTCACAAAGTCAATGGCTAAATATTTGAACAGATGCTCAAATTTTTCATTTCAATATTTGCGACGGAATGTTTATAATTATTATAATTCAACCAGCCACTAAATATAGCCAAGCCTTACATTTGGATTTTCAAATAAACAGATTCACAGACACTCAGTTTCAAAGTATGATGGCGTTTGGAGAATGATCATCAATCTAAATTTAACACCAGTTGAAAATCAATAAATGTAGGAATGTTCCAAGCATTTTCGTACAACCAATATTTAGGTGAAAGCTTCTCTATACATCAAGAGCAATCAGAAAAAAGATGGAATTTATTTAGAAAAGAAAAAAAAGTGTCAGACAGTCAAGATAAGTAATGAGGAGACAATTGATACTGCCAAAATTAGTTGGGGCTTATTTCCTGAATCAGTCTTATAATTTAATAAATCATCTCAAAACAAAAATATAGACTTTTATCTCACAGATATAACAGGGAACACGCAGAAAACACAGGTAATGCAGCAAAAAAAAGACTTAAAACTTAAAACTTTAATAAATCATCAGTAGTGAGTTACATTTTTAAAATCAGTTTTTCCTTTACCCACTTTAATTATCCTGCTTCGACTTTTCAAAATTTGCTTCTAAATCTCTACATTTATCTTAATAACAAACGTTACGATATAAAGCCAGGATAAAACAATATAGCATGTAAACATTAAACTTTTTAAATAGTTCTTTCAAACCTCTTTTTACAACCTTTGAAGTGTAGAACAAGTTGTGTCCAAGATAAGATCATGGTCAAAAATACAAACACTTTCAGGTCCTGTTTAAGAAAAATTATAAGTATTAAATCAATAATATGCACTTCTTATTGTAAGAAAAGTTTATCACAAACGAAACAGCCTGAAAACAATTTTTTTCTCATTTTTCAAAAACAATAATAAAAAATTTGTTTTCATCTAGATAGACTTTGTGAAATTACTGCAAGGAACATGGGGGTGTTGATTCTAGTGAAGAACTTAAACCCTAACCAGCAAAGGTGAGAATTTTTTCAAATTTGGTTCAGAATTATTCAGTATATGATAATGGGCCTTAATACAAAGGAAAAAAGGGTCAGAGAGAGAGAGAGAGAGAAACAACATCATTCCGTAAAGAACCGATACATAAAAGAGAGAGATTACTGTTTCAATTTAAAAAAGGGTTTGTTGAAAGTAAATAAGGAAGTTCAATGCAGATATCTTCGCAAATGCTTTACCTGCTTTGGCACCACTGCACCTCGTGCTATGCGATGAATCTATACAATTCATATCTCTCCATTGCGTAATTAAAAGTTATATGAGTAAAAAAGTCATAAATATACATAATGATGCAATATCCTGATTTAAGACCTAAAATTTGACAAGCTCACCAAACAAAATCTTTAATTTAGCTCACAGAGAAAAGTCCAAAATTGGCTTATAAATCTTAACCTTTATCTTAAAGAAAGTGGCGATATAAAATCAGGATAAAACAATAGAGCATGTAAACTTTAAACTTTTTCAACACCTTTTTCAAACCACTTCGTACAACCTGTAAAGCGTTCAGTTAGGCATGCCCAAGATTAGCTTCTGGTCATGGAAACACAAAGCCTAAGGTCTTAAAGTGTAAATTTAAGAGTATAAATCAATAATAAGCACTACTTCTTCAAAAATAATTTTAAAGTGCAACCTGAAAAGGTTCGCTCATTTTTCAAAAAAGTAAACAACATTTGTGTATTTGTATAGATAGACTTAGTGATATAGATCTTAAGTTTTAAATGGCATTGGAAGTTTAAATATCAGATTCTTAAGGTTAAAGAAACTTGGACTGCATTACAACTAGAGAAAAATTCATGATTTTCATAAAATTTCTATGCAATCAGAATCAGAATGTGGCTTTCTAACTAAACTTTTTTTCACTTACATTTTATTACGCCTGTAACTTACTAATTAAATATTTACTCATAAAGCTCTCACCAATTGGCTTCCTTAAAACTTGTTCAGGAAGTTACAGCAAATGTGTTTCCCTTTGCACTCTTCTGGTTGATGTCAAGGCATTTCTACACATTGCTGGTCCAGGATTATTCCAAAGCAGATGGCAGTCCTGTTTTATGTGGAGCCCTTAATCCATCACTCACAAAGGTCAGGGCTTTTTTTAAATTTGGATCAGAAACATTCAGTATATGAAAAAGGGCACAAATAACACGGAAAAAAAAGTCACACACAGAGAGCACACATCATTCAGAAAGGAAGAGATAGATAAAGGAGAGAGAAAAATAATTGTTTCAATGAAATAAACGTAATGTATAAACTAAAAAAGATGTTTCTTCACTGCAGATATTTCGGCAAATGCTTTATCCCCTTTGGCACCACTGCGGATTGCTCTATGCATTCATTTTATACAATTCAATTTTCTCAACAGAGGTAGATATCTCTTAAGTGATATCTTCACGTAATGACGAAACCTCCTGACTGAAGTCCCACAGGTTGACAAGTTCAACTTTGAAAACTTTGAATTTTACTTCCAAAGACAAGTTCCAAATTTGCTTCTAAATCTCGACATTTATCTTACGTTACGATATAAAGCCAGGATAAAACAATATAGCATGTAAACATTAAACTTTTTAAATAGTTCTTTCAAACCTCTTTTTACAACCTTTGAAGTGTAGAACAAGTTGTGTCCAAGATAAGATCATGGTCAAAAATACAAACACTTTCAGGTCCTGTTTAAGAAAAATGATAAGTATTAAATCAATAATATGAACTTCTTATTGTAAGAAAAGTTTATCACAAACGAAACAGCCTGAAAACAATTTTTTTCTCATTTTTCAAAAACAATAATAAAAAATTTGTTTTCATCTAGATAGACTTTGTGAAATTACTGCAAGGGACATGGGGGTGTTGATTCTAGTGAAAAACTTAAACCCTAACTAGCAAAGGTGAGAATTTTTTCAAATTTGGTTCAGAAACATTTAGTATATGATAATGGGCCTTAATACAAAGGAAAAAAGGGTCAGAGAGAGACAGAGAGAAACAACATCATTCCGTAAAGAAGAGATACATAAAAGAGAGAGATTACTGTTTCAATTTAAAAAAGGGTTTGTTGAAAGTAAATAAGGAAGTTCAATGCAGATATCTTCGCAAATGCTTTACCTGCTTTGGCACCACTGCACCTCGTGCTATGCGATAAATCTATACAATTCATATCTCTCCATTGCGTAATTAAAAGTTATATGAGTAAAAAAGTCATAAATATACATAATGACGCAATATCCTGATTTAAGACCTAAAATTTGACAAGCTCACCAAACAAAATCTTTAATTTAGCTCACAGAGAAAAGTCCAAAATTGGCTTATAAATCTTAACCTTTATCTTAAAGAAAGTGGCGATATAAAATCAGGATAAAACAATAGAGCATGTAAACTTTAAACTTTTTCAACACCTTTTTCAAACCACTTCGTACAACCTGTAAAGCGTACAGTTAGGCATGCCCAAGATTAGCTTCTGGTCATGGAAACACAAAGCCTAAGGTCTTAAAGTGTAAATTTAAGAGTATAAATCAATAATAAGCACTATTTCTTCAAAAATAATTTTAAAGTGCAACCTGAAAAGGTTCGCTCATTTTTCAAAAAGTAAACAACATTTGTGTATTCGTATAGATAGACTTAGTGATATAGATCTTAAGTTTTAAATGGCATTGGAAGTTTAAATATCAGATTCTTAAGGTTAAAGAAACTTGGACTGCATTACAACTAGAGAAAAATTCATGATTTTCATAAAATTTCTATGCAATCAGAATCAGAATGTGGCTTTCTAACTAAACTTTTTTTCACTTACATTTTATTACGCCTGTAACTTACTAATTAAATATTTACTCATAAAGCTCTCACCAATTGGCTTCCTTAAAACTTGTTCAGGAAGTTACAGCAAATGTGTTTCCCTTTGCACTCTTCTGGTTGATGTCAAGGCATTTCTACACATTGCTGGTCCAGGATTATTCCAAAGCAGATGGCAGTCCTGTTTTATGTGGAGCCCTTAATCCATCACTCACAAAGGTCAGGGCTTTTTTAAATTTGGATCAGAAACATTCAGTATATGAAAAAGGGCACAAATAACACGGAAAAAAAAGTCACACACAGAGAGCACACATCATTCAGAAAGGAAGAGATAGATAAAGGAGAGAGAAAAATAATTGTTTCAATGAAATAAACGTAATGTATAAACTAAAAAAAGATGTTTCTTCACTGCAGATATTTCGGCAAATGCTTTATCCCCTTTGGCACCACTGCGGATTGCTCTATGCATTCATTTTATACAATTCAATTTTCTCAACAGAGGTAGATATCTCTTAAGTGATATCTTCACGTAATGACGAAACCTCCTGACTGAAGTCCCACAGGTTGACAAGTTCAACTTTGAAAACTTTGAATTTTACTTCCAAAGACAAGTTCCAAATTTGCTTCTAAATCTCGACATTTATCTTACGTTACGATATAAAGCCAGGATAAAACAATATAGCATGTAAACATTAAACTTTTTAAATAGTTCTTTCAAACCTCTTTTTACAACCTTTGAAGTGTAGAACAAGTTGTGTCCAAGATAAGATCATGGTCAAAAATACAAACACTTTCAGGTCCTGTTTAAGAAAAATGATAAGTATTAAATCAATAATATGAACTTCTTATTGTAAGAAAAGTTTATCACAAACGAAACAGCCTGAAAACAATTTTTTTCTCATTTTTCAAAAACAATAATAAAAAATTTGTTTTCATCTAGATAGACTTTGTGAAATTACTGCAAGGGACATGGGGGTGTTGATTCTAGTGAAAAACTTAAACCCTAACTAGCAAAGGTGAGAATTTTTTCAAATTTGGTTCAGAAACATTTAGTATATGATAATGGGCCTTAATACAAAGGAAAAAAGGGTCAGAGAGAGACAGAGAGAAACAACATCATTCCGTAAAGAAGAGATACATAAAAGAAAGAGATTACTGTTTCAATTTAAAAAAGGGTTTGTTGAAAGTAAATAAGGAAGTTCAATGCAGATATCTTCGCAAATGCTTTACCTGCTTTGGCACCACTGCACCTCGTGCTATGCGATAAATCTATACAATTCATATCTCTCCATTGCGTAATTAAAAGTTATATGAGTAAAAAAGTCATAAATATACATAATGACGCAATATCCTGATTTAAGACCTAAAATTTGACAAGCTCACCAAACAAAATCTTTAATTTAGCTCACAGAGAAAAGTCCAAAATTGGCTTATAAATCTTAACCTTTATCTTAAAGAAAGTGGCGATATAAAATCAGGATAAAACAATAGAGCATGTAAACTTTAAACTTTTTCAACACCTTTTTCAAACCACTTTGTACAACCTGTAAAGCGTACAGTTAGGCATGCCCAAGATTAGCTTCTGGTCATGGAAACACAAAGCCTAAGGTCTTAAAGTGTAAATTTAAGAGTATAAATCAATAATAAGCACTATTTCTTCAAAAATAATTTTAAAGTGCAACCTGAAAAGGTTTGCTCATTTTTCAAAAAGTAAACAACATTTGTGTATTCGTATAGATAGACTTAGTGATATAGATCTTAAGTTTTAAATGGCATTGGAAGTTTAAATATCAGATTCTTAAGGTTAAAGAAACTTGGACTGCATTACAACTAGAGAAAAATTCATGATTTTCATAAAATTTCTATGCAATCAGAATCAGAATGTGGCTTTCTAACTAAACTTTTTTTCACTTACATTTTATTACGCCTGTAACTTACTAATTAAATATTTACTCATAAAGCTCTCACCAATTGGCTTCCTTAAAACTTGTTCAGGAAGTTACAGCAAATGTGTTTCCCTTTGCACTCTTCTGGTTGATGTCAAGGCATTTCTACACATTGCTGGTCCAGGATTATTCCAAAGCAGATGGCAGTCCTGTTTTATGTGGAGCCCTTAGTCCATCACTCACAAAGGTCAGGGCTTTTTTTAAATTTGGATCAGAAACATTCAGTATATGAAAAAGGGCACAAAAAACACGGAAAAAAAAGTCACACACAGAGAGCACACATCATTCAGAAAGGAAGAGATAGATAAAGGAGAGAGAAAAATAATTGTTTCAATGAAAAAAACGTAATGTATAAACCAAAAAAGATGTTTCTTCACTGCAGATATTTCGGCAAATGCTTTATCCCCTTTGGCACCACTGCGGATTGCTCTATGCATTCATTATATACAATTCAATTTTCTCAACAGAGGTAGATATCTCTTAAGTGATATCTTCACGTAATGACGAAACCTCCTGACTGAAGTCCCACAGGTTGACAAGTTCAACTTTGAAAACTTTGAATTTTACTTCCAAAGACAAGTTCCAAATTTGCTTCTAAATCTCGACATTTATCTTACGTTACGATATAAAGCCAGGATAAAACAATATAGCATGTAAACATTAAACTTTTTAAATAGTTCTTTCAAACCTCTTTTTACAACCTTTGAAGTGTAGAACAAGTTGTGTCCAAGATAAGATCATGGTCAAAAATACAAACACTTTCAGGTCCTGTTTAAGAAAAATGATAAGTATTAAATCAATAATATGAACTTCTTATTGTAAGAAAAGTTTATCACAAACGAAACAGCCTGAAAACAATTTTTTTCTCATTTTTCAAAAACAATAATAAAAAATTTGTTTTCATCTAGATAGACTTTGTGAAATTACTGCAAGGGACATGGGGGTGTTGATTCTAGTGAAAAACTTAAACCCTAACTAGCAAAGGTGAGAATTTTTTCAAATTTGGTTCAGAAACATTTAGTATATGATAATGGCCTTAATACAAAGGAAAAAAGGGTCAGAGAGAGACAGAGAGAAACAACATCATTCCGTAAAGAACCGATACATAAAAGAGAGAGATTACTGTTTCAATTTAAAAAAGGGTTTGTTGAAAGTAAATAAGGAAGTTCAATGCAGATATCTTCGCAAATGCTTTACCTGCTTTGGCACCACTGCACCTCGTGCTATGCGATGAATCTATACAATTCATATCTCTCCATTGCGTAATTAAAAGTTATATGAGTAAAAAAGTCATAAATATACATAATGACGCAATATCCTGATTTAAGACCTAAAATTTGACAAGCTCACCAAACAAAATCTTTAATTTAGCTCACAGAGAAAAGTCCAAAATTGGCTTATAAATCTTAACCTTTATCTTAAAGAAAGTGGCGATATAAAATCAGGATAAAACAATAGAGCATGTAAACTTTAAACTTTTTCAACACCTTTTTCAAACCACTTCGTACAACCTGTAAAGCGTACAGTTAGGCATGCCCAAGATTAGCTTCTGGTCATGGAAACACAAAGCCTAAGGTCTTAAAGTGTAAATTTAAGAGTATAAATCAATAATAAGCACTACTTCTTCAAAAATAATTTTAAAGTGCAACCTGAAAAGGTTCGCTCATTTTTCAAAAAAGTAAACAACATTTGTGTATTTGTATAGATAGACTTAGTGATATAGATCTTAAGTTTTAAATGGCATTGGAAGTTTAAATATCAGATTCTTAAGGTTAAAGAAACTTGGACTGCATTACAACTAGAGAAAAATTCATGATTTTCATAAAATTTCTATGCAATCAGAATCAGAATGTGGCTTTCTAACTAAACTTTTTTTCACTTACATTTTATTACGCCTGTAACTTACTAATTAAATATTTACTCATAAAGCTCTCACCAATTGGCTTCCTTAAAACTTGTTCAGGAAGTTACAGCAAATGTGTTTCCCTTTGCACTCTTCTGGTTGATGTCAAGGCATTTCTACACATTGCTGGTCCAGGATTATTCCAAAGCAGATGGCAGTCCTGTTTTATGTGGAGCCCTTAGTCCATCACTCACAAAGGTCAGGGCTTTTTTTAAATTTGGATCAGAAACATTCAGTATATGAAAAAGGGCACAAATAACACGGAAAAAAAAGTCACACACAGAGAGCACACATCATTCAGAAAGGAAGAGATAGATAAAGGAGAGAGAAAAATAATTGTTTCAATGAAAAAAACGTAATGTATAAACTAAAAAAGATGTTTCTTCACTGCAGATATTTCGGCAAATGCTTTATCCCCTTTGGCACCACTGCGGATTGCTCTATGCATTCATTTTATACAATTCAATTTTCTCAACAGAGGTAGATATCTCTTAAGTGATATCTTCACGTAATGACGAAACCTCCTGACTGAAGTCCCACAGGTTGACAAGTTCAACTTTGAAAACTTTGAATTTTACTTCCAAAGACAAGTTCCAAATTTGCTTCTAAATCTCGACATTTATCTTACGTTACGATATAAAGCCAGGATAAAACAATATAACATGTAAACATTAAACTTTTTAAATAGTTCTTTCAAACCTCTTTTTACAACCTTTGAAGTGTAGAACAAGTTGTGTCCAAGATAAGATCATGGTCAAAAATACAAACACTTTCAGGTCCTGTTTAAGAAAAATGATAAGTATTAAATCAATAATATGAACTTCTTATTGTAAGAAAAGTTTATCACAAACAAAACAGCCTGAAAACAATTTTTTTCTCATTTTTCAAAAACAATAATAAAAAATTTGTTTTCATCTAGATAGACTTTGTGAAATTACTGCAAGGGACATGGGGGTGTTGATTCTAGTGAAGAACTTAAACCCTAACTAGCAAAGGTGAGAATTTTTTCAAATTTGGTTCAGAAACATTTAGTATATGATAATGGCCTTAATACAAAGGAAAAAAGGGTCAGAGAGAGAGAGAGAGAGAGAAACAACATCATTCCGTAAAGAACCGATACATAAAAGAGAGAGATTACTGTTTCAATTTAAAAAAGGGTTTGTTGAAAGTAAATAAGGAAGTTCAATGCAGATATCTTCGCAAATGCTTTACCTGCTTTGGCACCACTGCACCTCGTGCTATGCGATAAATCTATACAATTCATATCTCTCCATTGCGTAATTAAAAGTTATATGAGTAAAAAAGTCATAAATATACATAATGAAGCAATATCCTGATTTAAGACCTAAAATTTGACAAGCTCACCAAACAAAATCTTTAATTTAGCTCACAGAGAAAAGTCCAAAATTGGCTTATAAATCTTAACCTTTATCTTAAAGAAAGTGGCGATATAAAATCAGGATAAAACAATAGAGCATGTAAACTTTAAACTTTTTCAACACTTATTTCAAACCACTTCGTACAACCTGTAAAGCGTATAGTTAGGCATGTCCAAGATTAGCTTCTGGTCATGGAAACAAAAAGCCTAAGGTCTTCAAGTTTAAATTTATAAGTATAAATCAATAATAAGCACTACTTCTGTAAAAATTATTTTGAAACGCAACTTGAAAAGGTTCGCTCATTTTTCAAAAATGTAAACAAAATTTGTGTATTTGTATAGATAGACTTAGTCATATGTCCTAAATGGCATTGGAATTTTAAATATCAGGTTCTGAAGTACTGCATTACAAATTTTAAAAAATTTAAAAGTAGATCAAATTTAAAAAGTTTGTCTTTTTTTGTGAAATAGAAAACATTCAACTTCTAAGAGTGTATAATCTAGGGCGTAAGTTGTAAGTCTATTTGCATCATAAGTTTCATAACCGCTTATTTTCCCTGGTTTTGATATATATTTATGGTTAAAAAATTTGGACCAATTTATTAATTGTGAAAAGTTCATGATAAACAAACTATTTTTTCAGCTTAAGTCAGAATGTGGCTTTCTAACTAAATAATAGTTCTTTCATTTTATTACTGGTGTAACTTACACATTCCATTGTTTTCTGACACCTGTTGGCTTCCTTGAAATTTGCCCTAGAAGTTTAACGAATTGCTGTGATGGCGTCTGCACTATTCTGGTTGATCCTGGAGCATCAGTACACATTTCTGGTCCAAGACTTTTCACCTCTCTTCCCTGACGTCATGATAAAGGTAAAGGTCAGGCTGAATGATAGAGGGGATCAGGAGATAGTTAATGAAACTCAATTTTATAGGCCTTGGTTTTGATGTCAGATACCTATGGTTAAAAAACACTTGGACTGCAACAGAAAAAAATTCATGATTTCCAAAAATTATTAAACATCTAAAATTTGAAGCTTTTAAACTGGTGGTGGTGGTGGTGGTGGTAGTGGTAGTGGTAGTGGTAGTGGTAGTGGTAGTGGTAGTGGTAGTGGTAGTGGTAGTGGTAGTAGTAGTAGTAGTAGTAGTAGTAGTAGTAGTAGTAGTAGTAGTAGTAGTAGTAGTAGTAGTAGTAGTAGTAGTAGTAGTAGTAGCAGCAGCAGCAGCAGCAGCAGCAGCAATTAAAGTAGTAGTAGCAGTAGAAGTAGCAGTAGCAGTAGTAGTAGCAGTAGTATTAGTAGGTGTAGTAGTAGTATTAGTAGGTGTAGTAGTAGTAGTAGTAGTAGTAGTAGTAGTAGCAGTAGCAGTAGCAGTAGCAGTAGCAGTAGCAGTAGCAGTAGTAGTAGTAGTAGTAGTAGTAGTAGTAGTAGTAGTAGTAGTAGTAGTAGTAGTAGTAAAGATAACTTTTGTCTGCATTGATAGGATACAGTCACAGCTTCTGGTATTCTTCAAAAAGAAAAAAGTATATCAAATGGTTCAAATATTACAAAAATATCTGGGGCAATGCAGTACGTGGCAAAAATTCCTTTGTCAAGTAGGTTAAGCATTTATAACATTTTAATATACATGCAGAATTCATCTATTTGTGTTGCCTTTGCGGTCTGTATAGAGCAAATGGAAACTGTCAGAAAATATCTAGATACCGGTATTATATTGGCAAGATTATCCGTCTAGGCCCGTAACACTCACAGGATTCCAATTGATTTCGTAGAAGAGCGGGTGTATTAGGGCGTCCGGTGTCTTTATTTGTCGGGCCAACGTTCACATAAGTGCTCTGCCAAACATGTTTATCCTGCATGTAATCTAAAGAGTTAAGTAACATTCGAAATAATTTTGGAAGTCTTATTTAGATCTACATATGCAAATTGTAGACCGTAACAAACGTGCGCTAATATGCCGAAGTCTTCGAATCTGTATAATTATGTGGGCGCTGGTTGGATATCTCGCCCTAAACTTTAAACATTTTATCTCACCTGAGATTTTTTTTTAACGATTTGCTTGATCACAGACCTTCTATTGCACTTGAAAACAAAATGGCGAAGAAAAAATCTAAATTAGATCAGGTTGTGTTTGTAGATCCGTATTGTAGATCCCCTTGACTTAATCTCCATGCGAGTTTTGAGAAGAAAATCTGAAAACCAGTAGTCTTTTAAAGCTATAGAATGTCAGGTCTAACTCATCTTGACCAAGATTATGTGTGCTCTACGTCTTTGCCGTCGATCCAAAATGGAGAAGTGAGCGAGGAAATTTTGCACAGGTGGAAATAGCGTAGCGTGTACTGTGTGCTAGCTAATTTTTACGTCAATCTTCGAGGACATTGAAAACAACTCATGCCTTCCAACTAATGTAGCTCACTTAACACACCACAAGGCCTCAACGTGTGGTATTATAGAAACAGAAAAACGGCTATACCCCTTTAAAGAACCAATTAGAATCTGTATTACATAAAAAAAATAACTAAACATTATGACTGACTCGAGGCATCCGGACTGAAAGGACCAAGTCTAATTTTCGCGCTCACCAAACCATTCCAGTGTTAACCTAAGATTGCAGCCCAAGCCTCTATTTTCAGTAACACACCCATGCAGCGACAATGTAGGTATTTTTATCGCAGTTTCAGTTTAAAATTACTAATTACGGTACTGTGTATCATTTACAGGTAACGAAATAATGACCTGACTAAATGATCAAGAGACAGGAGGTGAGACGTACTCACTACGTATACCAGCAACCGTTTGTTGACTGCCCTCTTGTCTCATGTCAGACAGCAGTCAAACTTTCTGTCGAGACATGCTTATACAAATTTTATCCGTTGAGCACATATTAAATTCAGTTTCCAATACACACGATGGGTTTTAGGCCTATTCGAGACTATCGTTTTAAAAAAAAATCTGTGAATAAGAAATACAAAAAAGGATAGAGAAAGGAAAAGAGAGGATAAGAGAAATAGAGAAAAAAAAGAATGACGAGAGTCAGAAAGAGACAAAGTTAGAGAGAACGAAACAAAGAGAGAAGGGGAGAGAGAAAGACACACATACACACACAAACATATAAAAAGTTTGACAAAGGCATGATCTACTGAACGAACAGCTAGCTAAAGAAGGAAAATGAAGATCTATTAACTGAGATCTGGATAGAGATATACAGAAAGAAAGGAAAAAAAGAAAGATTATAATAACAATTATGAACATATAAATATGAGCACTGAGGGGGAAAAAATGGAAACCTAGAAGAATTTAGAACTAATTATGTTGTCTAGATTTATTTCTATGGACAATATTGAATATTGGGGATGGGCTAACTCTATTCTTGTCTATACTATTTAAATATTCTTGAAGACGCTTATCAAAAGCATGTGAATTCGGATGTGAAAAACTGTCCAGATTATTGAATTTCCCTTTTTTTTTAATTTATGATTTGTCAGGAGTTAAAAGCAGAAAACAGCCGCTTTATAGCTAACAGCATAAAGAAATTAAATTTCTGAACTTTGCAATATCAGAAACCGATAAAGCATTGGCTTCAAAATTGATCAAGTCTGCAGATTTTATTTTAATCCTTTACTGTTTTGTATGAAGTAATGCGTGTTTCAGTAAGATAGGACCGCCAGTGGCTGTGCGTCTAGAGCCCCCGCCGTGATGTCCGCGGGAACCTTCCTCGCGGGTGCCAGCCCCACACTGTCGGTTGTCTTCATCCTTTTGGTCTCGTCCTGTATGATGGAGGCTTGAGTCTGGTTTGCCAAACGACCTAACATCACCATTATCTGGATGGGTTTTATTTAACAACAAAATAAGAAGCGGTTAAAGCATACCGTACATGGTGCTTCTGGAACTTAGAGCCCCGCCTCCTTTCCATAAAAGGCGTTATCACACACAAATATATATATATATATATATATGATCGCGTGTATATCAAGAATATGTTGTTTTGTTTTTTGTTTTGTTAGTTGTTTTTTTTTCAATGAAATGACTTCATGATAAACTTACTTTCACCAGTTTCTTTAAATTACCTCGTCACACTCACCCATTTTTTTGGTTTTGTTTTTGGTATCTGCTCGCTAAAAAATAATGTAGAACATTTTTTTTGTTGCTAATAATAATCGGCAGTGATTGAATGGGTCACTGTCTGAATTCTGCACCGAAATTGGTCTATTTTATATTTTAATGGTAGAAATAGACTTATGGGCCTCTTTCATATATCTCTTTTTCTCTCTATATATCAATCCATCTATGAATATATACCTTTATCAATTTTCGTCAATTCTTGACATGTTATGCTATTAGCTCCGAAACGCTGCGACCAATATACGAATAAAAATAAAGGACCATATGCGGTGGGAAAGTTTGAACAAAGACATTTTTGTAACATTTAAATTTCTTATCATGATTCACACTTCTCCAATAATCATAATAGGCGGGCGCGTGATTGATGTTTTTGTTTTTTTTTTCTTCGGGGGGGAAGGGGCGTGGGGTAGGAAAAAAAAAAGGGGGGGGGGGGTGGGGTGGGGGGTAATTGTAGGAGATTCTTTTTGTCTGTCTCTAGTCCTCTATCCTCTCTAGACGGTCAGTGTTTGAGGGCCGCAGTTAGTGCGCAAGCACACAGTGTGACCAGCGACATAGATTTAGCGTGACGTTTCACGAGACGAGCCCTCAGTGCTAGCTACGAAGAAAATGACTTGCATGACCCGTGCTCAGGGTGATCCAGTGTGATTCATAATTATGAGATACGGTCGATAGAAGAACAGCATTTTAAGTATTAAAGAAGGAAACATAGTGAAGGCACTGCTTCTATTGCTCTGATCCACATACGCGAAAACCTCCACGTGAAACCTCTCCGTAGTTTATCTTGTGTACCTGTTTATTCTCAGAGGTAACTCACCAAATCTGAATGCAGTGTCGTTGTAACTTCACTGCAGTCGCATAGACTATTAGGCTTGTATCCAGCCTACGGAAAGAACTTATTTTCTGATATATATACATCCCCACCTATCAACAGGTTGACGAAATGAAGAATCGAACCCCGATCCTGACCTCTGAGTTCTAAAAAAACAACGCTTCGCCGATCGCGTTATGTGGCATGTCGATTGTTAAGTGTAATCTCAAAAACCTCAATGAAAAAAAATTACATTTCTATGTTTTTCAGGGTGAGTGGTGGCTATTTCACATGTTGATTGATTAAAATTAACTTCAAGGCCGTGGGATCAAACAAATACGATGGTGCAAGTGACTCAAACTTGCCCTAGATATGCTGGCACCAGATATTTCCTACTGTATCTTCCAAAAAATAAAAATTGAAATTGTACAGTTTGTCTTTTAAAAGAGAGATGTTGATATCGAGAAGTAAACTTAGAATCGCATGGCAAACACCAAGTGGTCACTCATATTAAAATACAAAACGCCTGGAAATGTTTTCCTTTCATCAGACGAGAGGAGGGAATTGACTCGAACGTCTTATGGCGGCTAAGAACGTGGAAAGCAGCAACGGTGGACAGCGAGAAAAGACAATTAACAGTTTGACAAAGTGGCTTGACGCAGAAAGAGTGACAGATCGTATCAGAGTTCAGAAGGGATGAAGGAAAACAATTTTGTTTAAAATTGCTTAGCGTGGCTTTCGATGATAACGTTCTATCAGTTTTTAATTTGACAATATACAGTTATTTTTTAAGACAAAAAACTAATGTATCTGTCTAAATATGATAACAGAAGGTTCTGATGCGAGAGTGTCCTTGGTAATTTTTTTTTTTTCATCATTGGCTTTTAAACATTAATAGTTTCATTTCTTTCCAGATAACTTGATATTTAGCGTGATGCATTAAGAGATAGCTTACTGAGACCATTTTATTATAATTTTTAAAGTGTTTACAAGCTCGAGCTGGCTTTGAAGTACTAATTTCGATATCCTTTATTTTCTTTACATTATGCTGGACGCTGATTTCTTTTCTTGTATAACAATTTAGCTATATGTGCAGGATCCATCCCAAAACAAGATGATTGTCTTTAGTTCCTTTGAATTTAAAATCGTCATTAACTTTTAATATCAGTATGTGGTGTTATTCCTATTGATGCACGTGCTTGTTGTTTTTTGAAGGGCTAAGGATCGAAGGCTAAGTGATGGAATTATTATAAAATATCATTTATCAAAATACAAATTTAAGAGGAATTTCCCGAAGATGAAAGGAAAGTGTATAACGTACTTACAAAGCCGGAAATGTATGATGAGATTTTGTTATGTTGTGTAATGAAGATGTTTGAACTTTTGAAAATGTAGATCTGAATTAAAGACCAAGTTAGGATATTTCGCTTTTTTCACATTAAACTGCCTATATAGTGTGTGTGTGTGTGTGTGTGTGGTTATTTTTTACTGTCGACCAAAGCGTGGATACAAGCAATGGATACTCATACTTTCAAAATACTTTAGGTTCTTCTAAGTTTAATCTTTTCAGATTAAACTTATTCCCCTTTTGTTTAGCCTACAAACAGTTCTCTTTTTAGCATAAGATCTAGATCTAGATCTAGTTCGATTTTACCATCAACATTAAGATAAATCTGTAAACTAACTTGACATCGGAAAATCAGAAACTTCACCATAATTTGTTTTGTGCGGTCTAAAACGCGTATTTTCAAGGACCATGATGAGAAGAAAAACCAATAGAGGGCACTCTCTGGAGGTTCTACCAGACATAGGGGAGGTGGGGGTGAAAAGTCACAAATTTCATTTTTTAGTATCCAGAGACAAAAAATATTTCTCTAAAATAATGCTATTGCACCAGGTACCAGTTCCACACTACAGTTATTTGTATGCAGAGCCATTTGCAGTTGCTGGTTACGGTATGTCCGTGACAGTCTGGCAAAGTTGGAATTTTGAATTGTGACTTTTTACCCCGGCCCAGGGTCAAAAAGTCACACACCTGGGGTAAAAAATCACACTATTTCAAACACGTATAGTAAAGCTTTTTGATGCTAAAAACTGAGAAAAAAATATTCCTCAAAAGTTATGCACCAGCACCGGTATAATATAATGCAAAGATTATCAATCACACTGAGCTATATATTTATATTTTAGGTTGAATTTAATTAATTTAAAAGAAAAAAATATAAAACTTTGATGTCTTTTTTATTGTGGGCGCGGGGAAGAGCCGCGAACATTACAACGGCCCAAAAGAGAACAGTGGCCAAAGCTTAAAAAAAAAACCTTTAACTAAAGGCAAAGGGCTGTATCAAACACGCTTTAAAAAATGTAGGCTACCTTTAATATGATAGCAGATAAAGAGAACACATTTAAGGCTGCATATTTTACAATGTCCTCAATGAAGACATGGCCACTGTTGGTGCGCCGTGTTCCTTGAGTAGTATTTTCCGACTTTGTGAGCAATGAAATGGTGTCCTCTTTGTGCACTGACCACGTTTCATCGTTTTTGAAGTTTACAAATTTATTTTTCACTTTCTCACTTCTCTTGAGATATTCTATTTCAAAATCCCCTTCTCCATCCACCAGTTGCTTCACAATTCCAGTGTAGAGGGCAGTGGACTTTTTGCCATTACACTTGAAGAAAATGAAGTTGCCAACCCTGAGAGTCTCGAGTTCGGCATCACTCAAGGAAGACTGGAGAGCTGCCATTTCGTGATCAATTTCATGTTCGATGGTCTCCAGAAATTCACCCCTCCTCCTCCTCCATTTGTTAGCCAAAATGTTTTCCAGAAAATTTTTGGCCTCCTCATCATCATCTGAATCATAGTGCAATTTCTTTGGTTTGGAAGGGCCAGCAGCACTGATGGTGACAGTTTGCGAGGACAGTTTTTCTGGAGTTGACGTCAAGATGGCACACACTGCCTTTCTTTTGGCCTTCTGTGCGGGCGGGGGCTTTGGGAAACGGGCGAATTTTTCTTCGGGGAAGTAAAGGTGTCCGATTTAGATGGTGCTGGTGAGGTGGTAGCTGTCTACCGACGCTCAGAGTCAGAATCAGAGGCTGGTTCATCTCTGTTGAGAATTGGTGCAGGTCTGCCTGTGGAATATGTTGGCATGAATTTGTGATCAGGAAATATATTTCGATCCATGGGATAAATTCCAGTGGATTTGAATCCAGGAAGGATGTTTGCTGGTGTGAATGCTTTTGGAAAAGCGTACGATACCATCTGTGGCACAGAATGAATCGACATCTGTTTGCCAGCATTTGCAGGATCTTTGCACCACATTTCCAATGCATGGTCATAATATAGCTGAAATGGTCCATAGACTGATTTGTCCAGGGGTTGCATTTCGTGGGAATAATGTGGGGGGAATGATAATAGGGTGATGTAGTTTCTCTGCAAAACCTGATGGCACCTTCACTACAGTGTGACGCGTGGTTGTCCAATATCATCAACACTGGACGGTCCTTTGACGGCTTTGTGTGTTCGTAGAAATGCTTTAGAAAGTTCATAAAGTTTTCGGACGTCATCCACCCGGATGCCTTTGGGTGAGCGTTGCACAGTGTTCCTGCTGGGGCAGCGAGGGTCCAGTGTTCTTGAACATTCACCCTGGGAAATATCAGGAAGGGTGGAATGCTGTTTCCTATGGCATTTACCGCTCCACATATAAATAAATATTAAATATTCAAGAAAACAAGAAAGCAAAGCAAATTGTATTGTATAATACCAAGTAATTTCCTTTCTTAACAACCGGGGTGAAAAGTCACACCCCAGAAACACCCCAACGTAGGGTTGCCTTACTCAGAGGTCCACAATACCAAACCAACTTTCCAGCTATGCAAATAATCAATCAAAATTGGAAGCAATATGGTTAAAGAGTATAAACATTCCATGCATACACAAAATCAATAAAAGATAAAAGTATACTTATAGATTTCAATAGATTGAATTGTACACTTTTGCTTGGGAACAGCTTGCCTTGACTCAGATCTCAGTTCAAGAAGTGAAAATGAAAACAGGACGTCAACACTGGCCAAGAAACAACCACACATATGCCAGAGTTTTTCAAGAAAAGCGGCCAAAAATTATTTTTTCAGGCTAAAAATCTGCTATGACTTTTCACCCCTGTGACTTTTCAACAAACTTTGCAATAAAATGTGTTTGTAGTAAGGTTTTCGCGATTCTTATAATTATGATGAGTTACGGGGAGCTAGTATCACTCATAGGCCTCTTTCAGCTCTCTGTCTTTTCACTCCTCTTAGTCTGCCTTCATATTTGTCTTTGTATCTGCTCTCTCTCTATTTTCCTCTTTCTCCCTCCCTCCCCCCCTCTCTCTCTCTCTCTCTCTCTCTCTCTCTCTCTCTCTCTCTCTCTCTCTCTCTCTCTCTCTCTCTCTCTCTCTCTCTCTCTCTCTCTCCCTCCCACCCTCATTATCTCTTTCATTAACTCTCTTTCTTTTTATCTCTTTTAATTCTTTTTCACTCATTTTTTATGTCTTTTTTCCCTTTAACTGCACCTTCCTCTCTCTCTCTCTCTCTCTCTCTCTCTCTCTCTCTCTCTCTCTCTCTCTCTCTCTCTCTCTCTCTCTCTCTCTCTCTCTCTCTCTCTCTCTCTCTCTCTTACTTTTTTTACTCGTTCATTTTCTTTACGTCTCTAGTTCATAAATCTTTTGGAAATAATTTGCTATGTTTGCATCTGACATAAAAACATGAAGTATGTGCCTTTGAAGTTATAGCTAATTATGTAACGCTATGTGACTTACTGACTTAGGGCCTTCCGCGTCTCAGTCGTCCGACGGGGGCGCTTCGGCAGCTTTTCGGATTCTCGTCGACAGTTCTCTCCATTGCTGTCTGTTCTGGGCGATGCATCTTAGGTGTTCGAGGTCTTCCCTAGTTGTGAGTTGTAGTGTGTTTTCTTGTAGTCTTGATAGGTCTTTGTTGAGGACGACTGGTAGTGTTGTTAAAGGGCGGCCCCGAAACTTTTTTCCGTGTGTGGCGAAATAGCTGTTCATTGATTTATTAGCAGGTATTTCAATATTTCTTCTAAGTATGTGCCCGAAAAGGCGCCACCTGTTCTCAAGTATATAAATAGAAAGGGGGTGTTCCTCGCACTTGTTGTAAAGAGATGAATTTGTGATTTTAACGGGGTATTTGATGTTGAGAACTTTCCTTAGCTGTTTACGATGAAATGCATTTAATTTTTCTTCTTCAGATTTTGTCAGTGCCCAGGTGCCGCAGTTGTAGACAAGTATTGATTTTACGAGCGACCTGTATAATTTCAGCTTGGTCTTTTCTTTTAATCTTATCTCCTTTGATCCAGACATTTAGAAGCTTTGTCAGTGCTGCATTGGATAGTCGTTTCCTCCTCTCAACGTCTTCTTCGTCGCCTATGAGAGTTCCAACTTTTTTTGTATTTTTATACTCTGTTCCAGCTCTTGACAACGTTGTAAACTCTGTCCTTTCTATATTGCCAGTAGATTGTATTTATGTAAGGTGTTTTGTACTTCTTCCGTATCGACGAAATTCAGACCAACAAAATCTACGTCGTCAGCGTATGCAATCTCTGTAGGTAGAGTCTTTTCCAGTTCATTGGTCGGTCGTGGCAAGATGGTTCTTACTTCTTTCAGGGCATTCTCTAAATATACTGAAAACAATACGGGGCTAAGACTGTCTCCTTGCGGGGTGCCTATGTTGCTCACAAAAGGTCTTTCCTTTGTTGCACCATTGATCCTAGTGTTAATGGATATATGTAATTTTCGATACCAACTTGATATGAGTATCCAAAGTTTTCTCTAGTTACGTTAATCACCTCATTTGTTTTTTAGGATGACGAAGACTATTTAAGTATACATGCCATGCATTAGGACTTTCTGCTGGAAAAAAAAATGCGGTAGCAGCAACAATAACAATATAATTATTTTGAGTATATGGCAAAGATTTGTTTAAATGTTAACACCTAATATATTTGAGTAGCGAGAATTCGATTTCACACACCATTTTTTCTTTTGTAATTGGTCAAACATGAGTCTCTTCTATTTATTTTCTGAAAACACTTGGCAATGCTCAAAATTATGTGTTTTGTTATGAAATGACATCTGGGGCGTTTTGGTTTTATAAGGTCATCACAGATCTCAGGATATCAAGCTCTCAATGAGACTGAGATAGATAGATAGATAGACAGACAGACACACACACACATACATACATACATACATACATACATACATACATACATACATACATACATACATACATACATACATACATACATACATACATACATACATACATACATACATACATACATACATACATACATACATACATACATATGTACAAGCATTTATAGACAGCTGGATACATGGAAAAAATACAGATAGATTGATGGAATGATAAGCTATTATAACAAAGGTACTCAATAAACATTATAAATGAATTAAATGATACAGGAAGAGATATTGAAATATGAAGTGAGTTAATTTTTAATCTTGCGAATTTGAAACGCTTTAAACAAATTTTTAGAGAAAATACAATGAAGCGAATTTCTTTCTTCATTTTTTTATTGAAATAAATAGTATGCAAAATATACAGGTACACAAATAATAAGGTAATATGAAGGTTACTGGCACAGTAAAAAAGTGACACCCATCCAAGTTTTTGCTTTTATTAAAAAAAAAAAATGATTTAAAACTTCTCACTTCTCCCTCCTCAGCTTGATTACAATTCAATTGAGAAAGCGGCATAAAGGCAACAATCAGACCAAAAGAGGTGAGTTACTGTTCTTTCAGGCACGACAAAATTGATTTAACTTTTATCTCTTATCTTTTACATTTTAATGTGATGCCTAATGCTACTTCATGGGTAGTTTACTAAAATACAAGGACACGTGTGACACATTTGCAGTATTCGAGAAGAAAAAACTTGGTTTTATCATGAAATGAATATTCTATTTAAAAGAACAGCATTAATATCGTAGACTAACGCGCACTTAAAGTTTTTTTGTGCTGTGAACCGAGCTTTATAATTTACTGAAATCAAATGTGAACAAATCTGGATGGACCGCTGGAACTGTTTTTATTTTCCTGCAATATTCAAAACATCTTTAAAAATTGAGGGGGGTTTTTTTCGCATTTGACAACTAGGAACGAGTCACCAACGTAGAATAATTTCAATACTCAGACATGGTGAAGTCTGGTCAATGCTACAGCATAATAATAATATTATAATGTCTGGTTTCTGTTTTCTTTTTGTTTTTGTTTTCAGCTTTGGGGTTTCCCAATATAAGTTCTTTTCAATTCTTTGTGAACCAACTGTAGATTTCCATCACGCGAATATCTCTCCTGTAAATGTAAGGCAATGAGAGAAAAAAAATCCATTCCATCGCGATATTTCTCAGGGTGGCGCAGTTATTTCAAATTCGGATTGTGTGTTATTATTTACATCAGGCTACTTTTCCCTCAATAAAACCTTCAAACTTTCCTGACCTCCTACTCTAAAAGTTATCCAAGGAAAATATTTTCTGTAGGCTTTCGCAAATGTGAAAGAATTCCGCTTTTCAAATTGATACCTCTTCTAAGTGCAATTAGATCGAAATCTGTACGATATGCGCCCATTTGTACCTAGATCAACTATTTTACAACTGGATGCAGCGTTTTCCTAAGGCCAGAACCATTAAATAAAAGCATCATGTGAGCAGGACAATACCCTCAACAGCTATATTGAGAAACGGTCAAGCTCTCAAAAAACAGCTTCGTTACTGCCACTCGCACCTCTGAGCTAGGGTTTTGTTGGCTGTTGACAATGCCATATCGTTTGATTATAATATAAAAATAAAGGACACAAGATTGTGAAGTGAGTTTGCAATTCCTTCAGAGATATATACCTCTAGTTTATGCCTTGAGTAGTTTATACGCATAGACAAAACCTGAGGATGGATTAAAGATTATACCAAGTATCATTTAATTACATTTTATCAGATGAAATAAGTTGTACTTGAGTGATTTTTTAGTAACGTAAAATATACTAAATTTGTAGGATTTTCATTTTGCACTCAAATTGAATCAACATTTTCAGTGTGGATATGATTCTCATCATTGCTCTTTCTATCAACTTCAGTCCCCAGCCAATTCTTTGATTTGAAAAGATATTACAAACATCCAGAGAGAAATCCTTGATGGAGCTCACTGGTCACATATTGACATAAAAATGTGTTGGCCGGAGAGAAACTGATGGTTTCAAAAATCTTCCTTTTCCTTTGATGGTCCTCTAGGTTCAAACTTGAACTTGATGGCTTCTGTTGGTTCTATAAATATTGAATATCTGAAGACAATTTCGTTGGAGTCTGGCCTGAGTTTGATCTTAGACTTCTGAAGCGTCTGAAAAAGTACAGAAAAACAATGTTCTATTGCACTGCAATGGGAAAATTGCTATCTTTTCAGAAGTGCAAAAATGGTGAAAACTTATCAAAAATTAGTATTGTTATTTGGCTTAATCATTATACCTAAAGATAAAATATTATTAGTTTAAAAAGATACGGTTTGTATTCTTAGCAATTTTATATTCTTCCAAGCCTGTTGTCGGGATTTTATACATTTGTTTTTATCTTTTTTATTTGATTCTTCTTGCCATTGATGTTTTATGTTTGTTTTTGGTGGTTTTTTTTAGGATTTTTTTTGGAAAAGGGAGGAAGGGGTTGTCCGTGCTGCTTTATCTGTTAATGGATTTGGCACTTAAACTTCTTTAGGATTTACTTGCTTTTGAAGATAAAAAAGCAAAACAAATCTTGTGCCATTATAGGTTCGAACTAAAAGAAATAACCTTTGTAACAAGTGAGCAATGTAAGGTATCATTGATTTATATCGCACTCAACAGAAAACGAAGTTATAGTAATTGCTTGATTTTAGCGGTTGACCACCAATTTTTTTAATTAGACAAAGCGTGTTTAATGATAATATCAACTTTTGCTTTGATATCAGCGTAAAGTAAAAACGAATGTTTTTAAAATGTGAAGAAAAACTGTGATTACGTTATTTTTTTTATCCGACTTATTTATGACGTTTTAAAATATTTCTTCAGCTTTAAATTTATTTAATCTCATGCCATCGAATCGAACAAAGATTTTTTAATAATAATACTAACATATTATTGAGTAAAGATCAAAAACGAAAAGAAATAGTTTGTAAATTACACCCTGTGCAGTTACTTGTGCTGTTGAACTTTGATAAAAACAATGAGATCAAAATAATTTTGTAAGTAATTTTGCCTAGGACAGTCACGTATTTCTGCACTTGAGGGAAATTAATATTAAGGCTCACGATGGGATCAGATTAATTGCAGCTCCTGTTACCTTGATGACAGCGAGGTATATCTGTTGCTCGGCAAACCGGCGCCCTATGCAGTTTCGTGGACCGTACCCAAACGGCAGACAAGCTTGAGGCGGTATGTCGCTCGATAATTTTCTGTCGCCATTTGATCTGAGCCATCTCTCTGGAATAAACTGGTCTGCCTCTTGAAATACTGTCTGACATGTGTAAGAGTTGCAGGGTAGTACCTGGGTCTGGAAGTAGCAGCGTGACGTCAGAATTTGATAGAGAGAAGCAAGCCAACCCAATTTCTTCTTATCTTAAGATAATCAATATTAATTTTATGAGCTTTTACAAGAGTGATTTTTTCTAAAACATAAATGATTGGTATATTTAATATAGGATTCCATTATTTAAAATATTTTTTTCCAGCAGTTATATTTCCCTTCAGATATTGCTGACGGTGCACAAGGATATTGCATGTCTAGGAACATAACGCTACAAATATATAACAAGATCAATACAGTTTTGTCATAAACTGGCCATTTAGCCGTTCCACTAGATTAATACCAAGCTAACTCTGACATACTGCCAGACCTGAGTTACTTGCTTTTGGTTTTTTACAAGTTGATGAAATGCTTTACTATTAATTTTTGTTTTCGACCATTTAATCAAACAAATGCGCATTTTTATCTGTACCAGTGATATGATTAAAGAAAACTATATAATATATTTTCTTTTCTTGTTAAAGGTCAAAGTTACTCTCAATACCTTCAGATTACAAAAATGCGATCATTTATCTGTATTCTTGCTTTTTTTGTTTTTTCAGATTTATTAAAAAAAAAAAAAGCAGAAAATGTTGCCTTTGGTTAAAATTCTTTTTTTCAACAATGATACTTCATCTGTTATAAAGCATTATTGTGGTTTAGAAATTCCAACGAGAACTCCTGCTCCCCTAGAGTACATAGTCATAGTTACTCGACTCACCTCGGCAGGGATTGTGAAGCCCCGGATGACAGCATCATTCTGCAGAATCCTGGCGGGCCCCGTCAAGCACGGGTATCTCAGCCTGGACAAAAAACAGGTAGAGACAAAGTTCTTGTCAAATCACTTTCCCGCGTGAACAAATAATTTTCATCTCATTTTCATTTCTTTTATCAAGGCTTACTTCGAAATTGTCTTACTTTCAGTACTTTCTCCCCTTTACACACTGACGGTAAAATATAAATGATAAAGAAAATGTGAACGGCTGGTTTGCGTTTGATCATTAAAAACAAAAAGGACGCATATTTAAAGTTTTAAAAAATGTTCCAATTTATTGAGCACAACACATTTCAAATCGAATCATGTTATACGTATTACAGATTTTTAATGTAAATGAGGAATTACTTTTTAAGTAAATAAAATTATTGTTGCAAATCTTTGAATACAACAAAATCGTTTTTACGATTCCTTAATTGATACTTTCACTTACACTTATCAGTTTTGTTTGTATAAAATAATCTTTTTCAACGTAATCAAGTTTTTATTTTAATTTTACATATATCATAACTTTTAGGTGTGTAGTGTTAAAATTGGGAAGGAAAATTCTATTCTTTTCACATTCCAACACAGAAAAAAGGTTATGGTATCTATTGAATAAAATTTAAAACCTTTCCTACTTTTGGTTAATTTAGAAATAAACGATAGAAATTATGAATGTTACTAGACCTAGATATGATTATGTTTTTGGAATTTTTTTTATGATTAAAAAAACTTTCTTCACAATCATATTATTCTATCCAATGTCTGAATATGTCTATGTCTACAGATTATGTATATTGTATGTTAGACAACAGACCTGAAAGTCCTAGATATTATGTAGGGCCAACAGATAAAGGATTTGAGGATGAATCCCTTGATAGCCATATGGTTTCTGGATTAAGATCTAAAGACGTCCAAATCGTCAGATTGCCAAAGCTGCTCAGTACGTCAATAGCACTGAAACGTCAATAGAACTTATCTCACCACAAATGCATGTGGTATTTCGAACGAGGATGTTTATTTTAGGATGCCCATTATTTTCTAGCGTACTCGTAGTTGAAAAAGTATCTAAGGCAAAGTCAGCTTTAACTGATTGGGCATCCAGACTAGAAAAAATTACTGAGCCTTGTCTTCCTCGAGATACATAATTTAATATAAGTTGATAAAATATATTTAAAAAAAAAGCTACCAGCTCAAGCATACTTTAAGAAATCGATTTCGTCACCAGTCCTGTTCAGATCACTGACACGGGGGAAAGGCGACTTTAGTGCATTTCGTGCTAGAGCGATTATTTACTTGTCCCAAGACTTTAACATAGGTGTAAGGTAACCATGGACTTCATAGTTAGATTGAACTACTTAGGTCACTACCTTCATTACGACATTTTTTTTTTCTTATATTTGTATCTCTGTTGAAATTTTCAATAGTACTATCTAATTGAATATTTATTTAAACTGCATTTTGTCTTTTACTGGTGTGATCCAAAGTGTTAATTTGCAGGGACATTCATTTATTCGTAAGTTATATAAATAATGTGAATTCAATTTAAAATATTTTAAGCAATTATATCTCATCTTTGCTGAATATTCACTTATAAAGACAGTTAGAAGAGCTGGCCAGGCTCTTTCAACATATTCTAAGAAAACTGAACGGCATCGTTTATGGTACATTGTACTTTCAGCTTAAAATTAAGATGCTCTGTTCTCCAGCCCATAAAAGAGGGTGTTATGCAGAAAGTCTTAGAAAGTGAAAAAGTTAGAGGGTAGATCTGGTCAGATTAAAGCAGCGCCTTTGCTAGTGTATCGGTATTGTTATTCCTTTCCATGTTTGACAAGCATGTCATGCACTGTATAGATATACTTGTATAGGTCAGGGTAGTCCTGAGCGTGCAAAGTTTTCACCAAGACAAAGTGAGGTCAGGAATACGGCTGCAATCTTGACATCATGTCCAAGCATATAAATAATAGTTATTAAGTTAATGTCTCAACATTGCAAGTTCGTTGTGTGTAGTGACTCATTGCAATAGGATGTATGGTCCATGGCTTTTTACTATAATATCTATTGAACATCTTTGTCACAGGACAGAAGTTGTAGTTCAATCATTGAGACAGTTTTAACTGGAAAAGAATTTTTATCAAAATATGATTAACTTTCTGGAATTGCCACCGTAAAATTAAGGGCCGGCCATATGAACTGCAGGCCCCTCGGGTATATCAATACTAAAATATAAATATATGTTACATCCATTTAGGTCTGTTTTAGGAAAAAGAAGTTATTTCAAAAAGGAGATTTCGTTAATCAAACATCTTAAAAACATGCTTTTCGAATATGCTAGTATCACATTTTTAAAGATTAAAAAAATTGTAATTCAATTTCTAGCCTAATTTTGACATTACTAATAAAACTGAATTTATAACCTGTCTTCTGCAAATTGAACATCTACCTTCTGTATTTCAACATAAAGGCCTATATTTATAAATCTAAATTAATAATACCGTTGCTGATTTTGTAAAAATTCTAATCTATTTCTGCCGCTTTACATGCTTATTATTACCGCGGTTCAAATTAATGGGCAGTTTTGAATTCTCGCTAGCCACTGCACCTTAAAACACTTCTTGTTTGCACCTACATGGCCTTTTGATGGCCGTTTAGATGGATCCCTAGATAGATTGGGAAAATAAATAAGCCTTTTTCAAGTCTAACATTCAACATTAATTTCTTGCCAATTCTTATGCAAGACATTGTTTTACCTATGTATAGTCAAAAACTGAAACGATAACGATAAACGGAGCTTCAGTTAACGTAGATAAATTTTTCTACTTTGAATATTAATTAAAATTTCTATCACTTTCATTTTTTCCTCAATTTTCGATCAGTTATCATGAACATCAAAAATCTTTATCATCTCAAATTACAAATTAGAAAAGGCGTGCAGGATTTTATTTTAGGCATGTCAATTTTTGAGTGCTTGAGATAAATTGAACAGAAAGTGATGCTTTCAAACTCCAAAACTTACAAATATGCGATTGTTCAACTTTATAGACAGTCTTGGGTTGTTTCTAGGTTACTCAGTCTTACCTGAAGGTCTCTTTGAGGCAAGCTTTCACATATGGCATTTTGCGGAGTTTCTCTCTAGTCACAGGGCCTTCCTCACCTACAACAGCCACTATTTCTTCGTAAAGTTTTTCTTGTTTCTCTGGATTAGATGCTAACTCGAAGAAGAACGATTGTAAGTTTGTAGCTGTCTGTAGGTAAAACAAAATATGCAGAAGTTAAATTAGTCTTGGATTAGATAAATGCTACAAGCATTAATATACAACATCCGTATTCTTAATTATTAAAACGAAAAGATTAATTGCAAATCAAATGTATGTTATTTTGATAGCTCGAAAGGTTTGATTTTACTCTACAAATTTATGATGTGATGGCATAAGACTTAACAAGTATTTTAGTTTTCAAGTGAAAGATTATACAAAGCAAATAGGATATCTCGGAAATGCACTTCGCTAACAAAATTTTGGCAGAAGACCGAAGAATTAACGTTTTGTTATGTAAGTCGCTCAACTATGACGCTACAAGTAAAATGAAATGGAGAGGGGGAAAAGGCATTTAAATATTGCGTTGAATCATAGCCTAGTGCTATTCAGTTGTTAAGATCAAGAGCCACAAAAATATTGAGATTTGGAAAAAAAAGTAGGCCTACTTATTTAGCAAAGTAAATAATTCACAAAAAGCTGTTTTGATAAATAATGTGTCAACTTTACTCTAACCTCTGTTAATAAGGTTTTGGAAAACTTCTTACCGACTCCATCCCGGCAACATAAAGTGTCATCATCATGTTTTCCACATCTTCAAAGTCCAAAGCGGGTTCGCTCATCAATGACGCAAGCAGATTCTTCTCTGGGTCACCAACTTGTCCGCTTTGCTTGTCTAGATTGGCCTTAGCTCGTCTCAGTTTCGATTTCATATAGCTGACAGAGACAGATGGAAGCTCCATTAAGTCGCATGTGGTAAATAATTCTAACAGAATACTATAATTCTTCCCTTCAGATCGCCTAAGATGATATTTTTATGTATATTGCAATTTATCGCTAATCTTTAAGCCATTCGTCAAACTTCTTTTCCGTTTCTTTTGAACAAAGTTGTTATAAAATATCTATATCATGGCATTAGTATAGACAAAAACAAATATATTTCTTCCCGTTCTTTGTCCTGAAATTCTAATACAAAGATCTGCCGCTCGATTTTAATCACGTTACGCTATCGATGTATTGAGCATAGTATTACTATTCTCACAGAATTCAACAACAGGAAAACGATAATGACGAAGGACAATCACCACTAGAGTTACCTTCTGACAAAAGAGTTAGATTTCTCATACTCTCGATAGGTTTTGTTTAGGTAGTAGTCGTGCATGATTGACTTGCCACTCAAAACTTTCTGAATTTGTACAAAAATGTTTTTGGTTTCCTTCAAGAAGACCAATGCATCCATGTTTACGGGAACATTGGGGTTCATCAGTCCCAGACGAGTGTTCAGGCATACCAAACTGACACCTATAGTAATGGCGGCAGAAGGGAAATAAGTTATTAGGGTTTCACATCAGCACGTTAGATATCAACTCTTGGGCTATAGTAATATAGAAGCTCCTTGATATATCGTTGGGAGATGTCACATTCATATAGATAGCGTTTTTTACCTCAGCTCGTTTTGCATCCTTAATTTATTTTGCTAAATTTGCTTTTATCTGAAACGTAAAACCACGGTAACTGATGAAAAACAATCTGAATGCATAGAATTCTTATCTCTGAAATGTTTCACTGCTTTTATTTTATCTTTCAAGTTAAGTCAGATAAACGTAATTTAGATTGACCAACTTCGTAAGAGAAAGTTGAACTGCAAGGAACTCATAAATATTAACTACCTTTTTTCATATTAAAGATCTAAAACGTTCATTCTGAAATTTCGCCACACAGAAAATAACATAGTTTTGCTATCTCTTGAGGATAAAACTTTCAAATTTTGAGGGATGGTTTGTTTGCAATGATTATAATAAAAAAAAATGCGTTGAGTTACAATTGTTTTGATAGGTGACTGTATGATCCGTGTCGAGCCTTCCAGCTAGCTAATGAATGAGAGTCTCTGATTGAATGAAAGCGCTTACATCCCTAACATAATTGTAAAATATATTGTGTCACAGTTTTTTATAATGGTATTTTCGTAATAGTTGTGGCGCATTCTGGTCTTTGATAGTCATCTTTTCACACACTTGCCTTTAAATTGGAATAGATTCTTCCTTTGTTTCGACGCTAAAATCATAATACACGAAAACTCACACTCTGTTGCGTATCTAAAGAACCAGTCTCGGATATCCTCAGCGTCCCCTGTGCCTGAAACAAGGTTCTCGGCAAATTCTTTGGCGACCAGATGCTGAGAGTCCAAATAGTGTTCTGCTGAGTTCACCTTGGACAGGTGTCTGTTGAGAGGGCTACGAAGTCGCTGCCAATCCTCACCATCTCTGCACATGGAAATGAAGAGGTTAGAAGTCACGAAATCGTGTTTAACGGGAATTTTCGTCAACTTAACTTACAACAAGTTTGTTGGAGAACCTTTTGTGAATTTATAAAAAATGCAATATCGGTTATTTCAACAATAGGATATCAACTTTAAAAAGAGCTATAAGTCAGTAGTTCAGGCGTTCTCACTATTTGGGAAACAGGAAGGGAAGGGATCGAAGATGAAATCTGGAGAGATGGAGAGACCGCCTGGTCGGTAGATTAAATAGATCGATTAAACTGTGATGGTTTTAATGGTTCCTATGTTTTTCCGATAAATGCCTGACGAAATGAATTTTCAAAGGGATTTACCTATGCGTTGATCTTTTCACAAGTATTTGCTTAGTTTGAATTCTTCGTGGATAAAGAATTAAATCGATTTGAATGCCATTATTTATTGCATATTTTTATCATTGATTTAAAATTCATTTCCAATGTCACACAGTATATATACCAAAAACGTCCTGCTATTACTATAATTGCAACCCTCGCATTCATTGTTGCCTTTCATTGGCTTCTCTATTCTTTATCATTTATGTACCGCTTTATCTTCAACGTGTCCTCTTAGAGGTTGACTAAGCCCATTACGGAGGATTACAAGCTTAGTAGATTACTATTGATTTCAACTTCGAAATCTTACAAGTTATAGCTCTATCAGCAAATTCACCCTAGCGTGATTTGAATCTACCTGGTGGTTTTTAATTGAATTGAATGCCCTGTTTGGCTAATTTTTTTAAAGGATCGAAAAGGAACTAGTATGACGGATTGAGGATAAATAGAATGAGAGAAAGAGGAAGATTAGAGCAAGAGAGAAAGAGAGAGACAGAGAGAGAGAGAGAGAGAGAGAGAGAGAGAGAGAGAGAGAGAGAGAGAGAGAGAGAGAGAGAGAGAGAGAGAGAGAGAGAACTGAGGTTGAGGAGCACTAATGACCTAGCATTTGTTATCGACATACGTTGTGATGTTTAGGTAAGATAGCTCTGTTGCAAGCATTTTTAGTTACATTCTTGAGTGTTCACTTCGTTCGAAATTTGCATAAAAGCTGGAAATACTCGGAATGAATATCGACAGCTGATATTGAGTTAGAATTAATTTATTTATTAAAAAGCTTCTATGTGCACAAACTTAGAAATACACTTATTTTCATTTAATCAAAACATATGTTCATAATATTAATTCAAATTAATATTTTTTTTAAGGAGGAATACTTTGGGATAATATTATTAGGTGTTCACTTTGTTCAAATGTGAGTGACATTTTTAAAGTGTGCTAACATTGAGGCTGAAAAATGTCGAGCTTGATTTTGGTTATTGAAAAGATTCTTGGTATACAACGCTGTACTTACAGATGGGCTGAATGTGTTGATGAAAATAATTCGGTACAATTTTATTGTTCAAATGGGGGGAGTATCATTTCTCAAAGAACAGCTCCTCTCTTTACCTACTGAACACAAGGTAATTAATCTAGGGATTAATTTAATTTTTGTTAGTACACAATTTGAAAGAATTTTTCATGTAAAGATTTGGTGTTAGATCTAGATTTTCATGACCCAAAGTCTCGACAACACAAATTATTCGTCTTTCCCTAACAATGGCTAATTCAGCTACAGGTCTTCTGCTAAAAGATTCATTGAAATTTTCAAGAACATTTCATATATTATAATTATCTTTTATAATTTTTCTTTAGTTTTAGCCACCGCATTAGGGACTGGTATTGGCAAATCGAAATTTAGTAAACTTTATTACTCTATATGGAGCGGTTTTGCAGGAAATAGCGTGGTAGGAAATCAAAGCTGCCTTTTATATAGATGAACCAAGAAGTATGAAGGATACACAAAAGGCAACATGTCTGCAGATTTCCCAAGACGAAAGTTAGCCCAAATAGTCGAAATAGGTTTCGTATGCTTATCACTCAACAGCGTCAAAATAACTATACTTTATCCGAAAACAGGCCCACACGTAGCTTCTTTGTAAACCCAAAATCCCTCTTTTGGTTTAGTGGGAAGTAGTATTCTGTTAAAATTTCTCACATGCTAACTCATACCGAACTTACGCATCAGCAAGTGAGTCCTTGACCCCATTCCGAACGTTAAAGGTGCGCGTTAGGCTAAAGGATGGTCGTTTTGGATATCTTCCCTCGTTGGCGAATAACTGCTCCAGGTCCTTTGGATCATACAGCAGCACAGTGGGTGCACCTAATCGAAGCCGCACAATAGGACCGAATCTGAAAGATGGTGACAATCAGCAAATAATTACTAAAACAAAAAAAAATTGAGAAAATTTTTCCTTCTTGAAACAGAAGATGTTTCGTGTTCTTTTCTGTTTTCTCAATGTCAAAGGACAGCTAGACTGGTCACCTTAAATTCGTTATTTATTAAGGCGTTGCAGCTGTAAGATACCTGCCAATATTTTCACATTTGATGCCCGGCAAAGTGAGAAAAAAAAAAAAGGAATAAAAAATTCGTTCTTTAAAATGTTTGTCTTACGATGAACAATGACAGCGTTGTTAAAATTTATTAAACTCAGCAATTTATATCATCTGCTTTATGAAGGTTATGAATATTTCAAGAACGACAGATGAGAATGCCATAAATGGTAAAGTCTGGGAGGTTTTGTGTGCATTCATTAGAAAATAAACCGAAATATCTAACATTAAAACACGGTTGTAGTCAATGTAATTTAATTATCTTAGTATGGATATTTTTCAATAATCATTAAATATGGTGAGTTTTCATATACAAAACTTTTTAAAGATACCACATAAAAGATTTATTAAGCGAACAAAATATTTATTTTTTCTTTTCAGTTCCCTGTGTTGCGACATCAATTTTTACTCAAGTTCGATACGGGCGTACGTGAAAACATCAAGTTAATTCGATCTGATTTAATTATAGAGACAGGAATGTAGGAATCTTACTCCGCACCTATCCCTTCCTTCTCCTCTTTTCTCCACGGATAAACGATCAAGATATTTCCCTTTCATCATATCAAGACTATCCTGCCGATATCTGTGACCCGATAACATCACCGCGCAGTAGTTGAAGTTATTACATTAGTTTACCTCACGATTATACTAATGTTAAAATACATGTCCAGTTTCTCTTTATAACGCAATGTTAAAGTTTGATATTCACTCAAATAACGTCTTAAATTGTTCTTAAGCATTAAGCTTGCGAGGAAATCAGAACATTATTGCTGACCAATACTTACTTTTCAAACATATGTTTGAACAAACTCTGGGTGGTCTCGGGCGTGAAGCGAGCTGGAATGAGAATCAGGTAAGTCTGAATTAGTTTCTTTGTTTGTTTGTCCGATTTCTCTGTATTTATCGTGTCTTTGGAAAATTGTCTAAATGTATGTTGACTGGAAAAATCACAAAACCATTATATTACAATGGCATTTGCTGAAACTCGTTTCCTGTCCAGATTGAAAAATGCGTTCAATACCATAAGATTTTTTTTTTTTTTGCTATAAAACAGACTTTCAAACTCGAAGATGGGGTTTTATGCAAAAAAAGAACGGATCATTCAATCAGTCCATTGCTAAATTAGTTTTCTGATTATACCCAGATACAATTTAAAATACTAGAGCTGAAAAACCAATCACAATCTATTAGATCGTTGTGATGCTTTGATAGTTGAAATATTTGAACTCTATGAACATTTCCACGTATTATTGCTTGGCTGTTTAATTGATAGGTTGGTGGAAGGAATAATTGATGAGTTTGTTTAGTTGACTGACAAATTATTTGCAGAAAATAGCGTGTCTATGTAATGTGTTTTAAGGCAATACCGGTGGATTAGAGTAAAGCTATACAGTAGGCCCGAAACTCTCGCACCGGATAGTCTATTTTTGCTGTAGAGGGCCGATTGAATGATTTCATTAGTTTATTTTCTCCATTCATTCTCAATATGACATGATAATCAAAGATAAGATCTCATCAATGATGAAAAATCAAAGTTCTCTAATAACTATGTCAAGTAGAAGAGGACTAGACTGTCAGTCTGATATCTTGGGGCATGACTAGGACGTGGTCCTATCTCTCTGACCGTAGAGGTTGCAATGACCTCGCCACTGCCTGGAAGGGTGAAAAAATCGGTTAAACTTCAAACATTAAATTTTCTCAATCTCACAGTTAGATAATCTCGGCTTGCGGTTTTTTCGGCGGTGCAGTTTTAGAAATAAGTGACTAATAAGATGATGTTGCCGCGTCATGTTCAATAATGATAGTTATATTTTGACATTCTTTAATCTTCATGTTGTTACCATCTCTAACTAAGGCCAAACTCCTTACTATTGCCTAAGCAGGAACCTAGGAAGGTTAAGCGTGCAATGTCTATGTCGCAATGATTATGCCAAGGTGAGAGTTTATCTCCGAACACTTGGCACTTGGAACGCGGAAATATGAGTAAATTTAGTAAAAACACGTACCGTTTCGGGTAAAAAATATTTGAGATTTTGCTTATCTCCCAGCAGTGGCGTTGGTATTCAGCCCTGCTTTTTAATTTTTAATTAACTATTATCACGTGATTTACACACCCAAACATTTGACCCGGCACGCACAATTAGCATGGCCTATGCTGAACTAAGTGTTTCGTGCTGATATTCAATTTTAGACCGGTACAATGTGAAGATCAGACAGTGCTTTATCACGTGAGGGAAAGGTGGGAGATCGCGTTTAGGCAAGCAGACACACATGAAATAATGACATTGTTACCTTATATTTTGCCCTCTTTCTTAATCAATTACGAAAAGCTAAGCCTAGGAGAAGGAAAAATAATTATGTCATAAATTACGTTTTAGGTTTCCTGTGTGAGAGGAGAAATACTACCTTTACAAACACTATTAGACGTTGGTTGCTACTGTAAAAAAAAAATTTCTCGGGCATTTAGATTATAAATCTATACATTATTGCTTCTTATATTGTATTTGAAGCAAATTCCTTGCGTTTGAACTTATTCCCAACTCAGAACTTTCCTCTTCGGATTTCTTTATATTTATTGAATTTTCAATCGTAAACTATCTATATGGAGCAAAATTTGGCAAATAAAAATTAATCAGGTCGGCACCTCATTGCCAAATAGAAATATTCTCGGTTTTCCAGTTAAACTCATGCATATAGGGTAAAAAACTTTCCTGCAAGCGCATTTTATTATTATTATTATTATTATTATTATTATTATTATTATTATTATTATTATTATTATTATTATTATTATTATTATTATTATTATTATTATTATTATTATTATTATTATTATTATTATTATTATTATTATTATTATTATTATTATTATTATTATTATTATTATTATTATTATTATTATTATTATTATTATTATTATTATTATTATTATTATTATTATTATTATTATTATTATTATTATTATTATTATTATTATTATTATTATTATTATTATTATTATTATTATTATTATTATTATTATTATTATTATTATTATTATTATTATTATTATTATTATTATTATTATTATTATTATTATTATTATTATTATTATTATTATTATTATTATTATTATTATTATTATTATTATTATTATTATTATTATTATTATTATTATTATTATTATTATTATTATTATTATTATTATTATTATTATTATTATTATTATTATTATTATTATTATTATTATTATTATTATTATTATTATTATTATTATTATTATTATTATTATTATTATTATTATTATTATTATTATTATTATTATTATTATTATTATTCTACAGATAATCCTAGAAAATCGCCCATGAGAGACAAATATGCTCAACCCAGAAATCATGTAAACAATGTTAAGAAATTCGAGGATGAAGCCAGGCCATTAATGAAGCAAAAGACAATTCTTTATTTACAGGCTTATGTTAATTTTTTTTTTTTTTAAACATAAGAATTGAATCATAAAAATATGGCTTTATAAAATAAAATGATTGTACTGATCTGTGCTCGTGCTATGAAGGATACCGTCTTCTTCAGATCCATACACCGTGTTTTGGTTGAATACTGATTATTTCGCAAGCTTATGCAAGTTTATTTTATCTTTTATATTTTATATTAGTAATGTGTTTTTCAATTTTTTTTTCTTTGAGACCTGATACTTTTCTCAATAACATCTTTGAGGATGATATTCATTTTTTTAATTGTTATTAAATTACGTTAGATCGGTCTGTCTACTCCAAGATTTCTCTGAGCATTTTTTAGCATTTTTTCAATTATTGATAAATTTTGTGGAAAATTTAGTCATTTACTTGACAAATTTTAGCAACATTTGATGTTTTCATTTGCAAATGTCCGCAGGAAATACTTGGAAATGTCAGTATGGCAATTTCAAATAAATGTAAATTGTTCAATGTTTCAACTTATCGTAAAAAAAATTTCTAAGGTTTATTCAATGCGGACTCTATAAAATCTACTCACAAAAAGGCTTGAATAAGAGAGCAGTGCCGATTAATGGCCACTGGTATATCCAGCTTGGCCCAGGAATGTCTTTGAATGGTTTAGGTGGTTTGCCATGCTTCACATCCTGAGCTACAGTGTCAGTAGAATCAGCCTTGCTAGCTGGAGTAGCTGGTGGGACGGGTGTGGCACTAACACTCCCAGATGCAACTGTCCGCGCCAGGTTCTTTATTTGATGGCGTGGACAAAACATTCCCAGGCTGATGGTCTTGTTGACAGTGGTAACTCTCACTGGGTAGAACTTAGATGGGTACTGCTATGGTACGTCTAGCAAAATGTTGGAGGTTTTTTAATCTGAGGAGAGATGGGTTGGGGTTGTTGAAAATATGGAATATCCATTGTCAACAAGTATCATCCTACCAACATATGAAAAAATTAATAGCTCTGCATTGCATTGACCTAACTACTTTATAATCGGGAAAAAATCTTAATTAAAATAATTTTTTTTTGCTATGGACTAATCATAATCTTTATTTTAAGTAACTTTCACATTGCGAGTTATTTTTTACATCTAAAAGTTAATTTTAAAAAATATTAGCCTTAAGTATGATGTGGTATGCATAAAAAAGATGCAGACGGACAACTCTTTAAGTATACTCGTTATAAATAATTTAATATATTTTGCATGACGAAAATCCTAGTAAATGTAGACGCCACATTTACAAAGATCATTTGTGACAAGGAAAGCATAGTCTTCGCGCGGACATATGCCTGCTCTGTTCTGCTGCATGTCTCCGACACCGTCCTGAGTGGAGCAAGTGGAACATTTTCTTATTTATTTACACAGCTTTACCTGACGGAGATTTCTTTAATCCCGGCCATCGATTTCACGTGGATCTTGGACAAGTTACTGCTCTCTCTCTCTCGCTCTCGCTCTCTCTCTCTCTCTCTCTCTCTCTCTCTCTCTCTCTCTCTCTCTCTCTCTCTCTCTATCTATCTATCTATCTATCTATCTCTATCTTTCTCTCTCTCTCTCTCTCTCTATATATATATATATATATATATATATATTTCTCTCTCTCTATCTATCTATCTACCTATCTATCTATCTATCTATCTATCTATCTCTCTCTCCCCCTCTCTCTCTTTCCTCTCTCTCTCTTTCTCTCTCACTCTCTCTGCCCCCTCTCTCTCTCTCAATTTTTCTCTCTCCCCCCCTCTCTCTCTCTATCTCACTCTTTCTCTCTCTCTCTCGAAATCAAATTATTTTTAATTGCAGTCCATATCTTTTCAACTAGGTAATAGGAAATCTTGTGAGGGATACTGACGCAAATTAAGTTCATACATAAATGCAGATTTTATTTTTGAATGCAGCTTCTTCATAGATCGTTTCAATCTTGATATTTTAATGTTGGGAGAATAGAGTGCCGTCGTTAAGATGAGCTCTCAATCACACTTCGGTGGCTATTAAGTTAGAATGTTCTGCAAGGACATTTCTCGCTGATTAACACCCGATGGGTAAGTTGGGGCCTCACCTTCTCAGTTCAGTCCTGCACTATGGATGCTTGTTTGATATGCAGAAAAGGCCTGCGACCACCTTGAGGGCAGGCAATATCAAACAATCAAAGAAACGAACCAACAATGCCAGTAAAAAAAATTAAATCAGTGAATGAGACGAAATTTGTCGGTTGGGTAGAGCTAAAAGAAATAATACCGAGATGGTTTTCATGATTGATTTATTAACCAATTGATTGTTTGTTTGTCTGCCTGTCTCCCTTCTGTTTCTGTTTCATCCTGCCCCCCCATCTCTCTCTCTCTCTCTCTCTCTCTCTCTCTCTCTCTCTCTCTCTCTCTCTCTCTCTCTCTCTCTCTCTCTCTCTCTCTCTCTCTCTCTCTCTTCTCTCTCTTTCTCTCTCTCTCTGTATATCTAGCTAGCTAGCTAGCTAGCTAGCTATCTATCCCTTGATCAATCTGTCTATCTAACTATCTATCTATCTATATCTCTCTGTTTCTATTTTTCTTTATCATCACTTTTGTACTCATCATTTTGTAGTTGATGTAACCGACAACCATAAGTTCACTTCTATCGCTATTTTTAAAATTCCCCTGTGCACGCAAAGTTGGGCATAGATAGCGTCGGAAACTGCAGACGATTTTTATAACACAATGACAGTCCTGTTTTAAGGAATATGCAAAACAATTTTTGGAGACAAGTGTGGGATAGGAACGGAAGAATAGATGTCATTTATAAGATGACAAGTCATTTATGAATTTTAAGGAAGCAAATGGGAGATTAGCAAAAACAGAAATCAGAAGTCACATTTTTTTAGATTGCATTGAACAGTGCGATTACAAAATGCTTCAGTTTTATTTGTTTTAATCGAGATTAAAAGTGAAAGCAGTTCTTTTTACGTAGAAAGGATGTAAGACGTCAAAATAAGACTTAGACCGGAAAAAGTCAGTTTTTGCTCTTGTTCATGTTTATTTTTTAATAAAGTATAATGAGTTTTTTTAATGGAACCGTTTGTTTCTCGACCATTCCCAAACACTTGTTTGAAACTTTCCTCATCTGTTTGTTCTGAGCACCATTTTTTTCGTATTCTCTTTCAAAAAGGCTTCACAGCTACGATTGTAAGAAACCAGTCACAATGTAAAAAGAATAGTTATATCAAATCAGTTTTCTAAATCAGTAAAGGGTTTTTGAAGAAACTGACTCTTTTTCCTTTTAAATGATTGCCTCTATTTTTTTTTTTTCAATAAGTACAAATCTCAGCAAGTGGGTAGTTTATATATGATTCCCTAAAAAAATTGGCGCAAGACGTACGCACAAATTAATTTCTAACTAATGCAACGCTTACCAGTAATTGATGAAGATGTTCAGGTACTATAAAGGATGAATAACACCTCAGTCACACCGAAGTCAGTAAAATCTCATCTGTTGCGGGGATTTCCGTAGATTGTGGTGCTAGCGATAAGCCGCTTGGAAAAGTCGGGAAAATGTGATGGCTCTCAATTAAATAGCTGTCCGGTTTGAAAAACACGACACTGTAAGTACTTCCACTAAAGATACCTTGACCTAGATCGTGATCGTGATCCAAGCGCTTTAAAGAGGGCAAAATGTTTACCCCCATGAACTCAACAGTGCCCTTGGAGCTGGATCTTGACTGGATCTATAATTGTAGCAACTAAGTATGAAAATAAATGGTGATTCCCTATCGAATTCTTGTTGACCTTGGTATGCCGGCAGCTGAGGCTCCCAGCTGCTGATTAGCTCTCTCGGTAGCTATGACGTCATTTTGCACTGTTTGCCTCTGTCCAAAAAAGGGGGAGTATCCCGCCTGCAGCCGTCCGATTTGCGTTACTAGAGAGGGTGTGTTTCAGTTTGTACTAGTTCCGATTTGATCTCAGGCTAATTAAATATATATATATATATATATATATATATATATATATATATATATATATATATACATATATATATATCTTTAAATTGCAAAGTTATGTGGGCAGTTTACATCTTGCCCTGAGCAGGGCCCTCTTTAAAATGACGATAATCTATCATCAAATCGAAAGCTTCATAAGAATTAAGAAATTGCATAAGGTGTGAGCTGATGAGAAATTTGTGCAGAAAAGAAGCAAGTAATTGTAATATGTGTCGCAAAATAAATTACACTTTTCGATCATTTTCTTTGGCTATGTAGCTTTGTCCTTGAACATTGACACATCTATGTTTTCTCCCCTTTCAGATTGTACTAAGGTAATGAAATTTCGAAACTGTGTCTACTTTGTTAGATTGATTGAGAAGTTTTGTAAGTCGAGACTTGTTCTCAGGGTTTTTGTTTATGTATTAATTGTTCTGTTAGTTCCAGTGGCAATGAACCTAATCCACTCTGAAACCCAATCTCGAAAGAATCAACTCTTTCCTAGTTACAGCATTGTCTAAGTTGGATGTGGATATAGAAAATGGCTGTTATTTACTCACGTGGTCGTCCTGGTGGTAAAATAAGGCCTCGCCGAGAACCTTCATCCCCGCCACGATGAGGCTCAGTGTAAATGTTGTTAACTGTATTAACAGTGGTTTTTTTTTTATATTTTTTATCAATTAGTGTTTAACATATATGACTTTAAGCTATGGTATCACGTTTTTCAATTTTTTTTCTGTTAAGTCCTAATCCTCTCAGGTAATCTATTATCTTAATGCGAAAGATCATTATATCTATAGAATCTGGTTTTTTTCTTTAAGGTAGAAAATCTGCACAATATAAGTTAAATGAGTTACAGTATTAAGGCTGTCATAGCATGGCAAAATTGCCGTTTCTTCTTCTAAGCAGGCGATTGTGTATTAGCCATATGTGATCAATGAGATGTCAGCACATTTTTTTCATCTTTACTTAATTTTTTTTTAATATGGGAATTTCATTAAATTTATTTAACGATTCGGCATCCCAGCATGCACGCTTGTCAATGGAAATGACATACAGTAATGATTTTAAGTTTGATTGAGGTCCAGCTTAATCTATAGTGTTTAGTACCAATCCTAGACAAGGCAGCCTATTCGCATCTTTATTTCCATGATTACCCACAATTGAGGAAATTCATGCGATAAAAATTAGTATTAGGGTGGTTATCTTTCTGTAAATTATAGAAAAGTTTAACTTTGTAAATTTAACACACTTTTTATGAACTGAGGATCGTTGAGAAATCATCAATAAGTATGAATTCTTTTTCTCTGTATGTAGTAAAAAAATTTCATGTGAGCGAGGATCATGACCTCTCATTCTGCATTATAAAAAGAGGAGAGTCTCTCAGACGCACACATTGAAGTTTGAGCTAGCTCCTAGCAGCTATGCAAACTCTCTTTGAAAGACAGTCTCGCTTGCAACGGTAGTTAGAAAGTGAAATAAATTATCAAAAATGACACCTAGCTATTCCCAAGGCCTCAATTTTGTATGGCATATTCATGCTTTTAGAACATGTTGGAGGCTAAGGATCCTAAGGTAGAGATTTGAGATTTTATTTTTAATGTTTACATTTTGATAAGTTTGAAATAGAACCAAAATAGAAGTTACATGGTAGGGATAATAATGACTTTGACATGAATGGTTTTTTTTTTTTAATAAGGTTAAATATTTTTAACACCAAAAAAGCGTTCGCCCCTAGTCCTAATGTTTCATTTATTCAAGACATGAAATCTTGTTATATCGCTCATGTTTTGATTACGGTAACCCAAGATAAAACCATATTATTCTGACACACGCACATGGGAGAAGTAAGTTTATACACCAGGGATAAGCACATCGGAAAGTGACAGCTTTTCAGGTATTAAAACCTGACAAAGCTTTGTGGCACTCTTATGAAGCCAAGACCAGATTATGATACGTCACAAATATTGCAATGACGAAATAAAAACTTAAAGTAAATAGATATGTGGACGTGTCTATAGTGGGACGAAATGGGTAGTTTTTTATAAGACTTTATGACACAAAATAAGGAAAAGCATACCCCCCTCCCCGGCCTTTTTTCATTCCGCTAGATGCATAGGCCCTACAGAAACATTGTTTGACTGAGAAAACAAACTCAAGCTTTGCTCTGTTCATGTGACCAGTTTCGTCACTCTTGAGCGCCAGGAGATCGATGATTCGACAGAATTTCAATACATGAAATAAAGAACATCTTTTTCCAAGAGCGCAAAAACATGAGTTTGACGTCATATAGTTGTCTGCATAAAGCACGACTGACTGGTCCTAACTTGCTGTGGTTATGTACCTCTCTGGTCTATTTTGCCTTAAGTTTGATTTCACGTCTGAGCTAGGTTTATCGTTACTGTAATTATTCGCAGCAATACATACTGTTCCTCGAATACCTTTTTTTATGTCAAGCTCTAATGGCAACATTCACATGTTCTTTACCTTGAAATATGTGTATCATTCCCTAGTTCTTTACCATTAAATAAAAATTATGTGTTAGATTTCTTAGGAGATAAACTTTTTGTTTTAGGTTGTGCTTTTTTTTGTTAGCAAAGACCCTTGGAGGTCTTCCGAAACAAAGAAGTAAAAGTACCTATGCAAATGGCATGTCACGAACCTTATGCATTCATGCGTAGTAAAGCAATGCCTTAGTACGAAAAATATCTAATAAGCACTCTCATGCGTCTTTTGTTTACCAAAAACATACACAACCCCTACATGAGTTCATTCAAAACTCAATTATCATAATATTAAAATGCATACCTGGAACGCAGAAGAAGGATTATGCATGCACTTTTTCAAAAAAAAAAAATGTTTTCCTGTCTCTAGACCCTCCCTGTGGTGCAAAGAATCAGTTCAATAATAGTGCGTCACAGAGGCTTCAGCCGAACCAACCGTCATGGCTTTAGTCAAATATTTCGTCACAGGATTTTATAAATCAATTTGAGCTTTAGAATTGGTTAACCACCAACGCTAGCTTCTGTTCTAACTGTTTGAGATATGAGGAAATTGCCGCCTAAAAAGGAATAAAGAAATAAAAATCCAACATTAATTTATTTTAATCTCTGTCCTATGTTATACCTAGTTGTGAAATACCGTATATTAGGGCCTTCAATCAAGCATTACATCTAACCCATAACCACCCAAAGGTAATAAGGAAACCTTCAATCATGATTGATTCAAAATAATTCGAGTTGTCTGGCCTGGCATAGCGTACTAAAACTAGTAGGAAGGAGCAGTCAGAAAGTTACTTTTTTATGATAGGGCACATCGCGTAGATTGATCATCTTTTGGAATTCCAGTCGCTGCGGGCATACAATTCCGGGTCTATTTAAAACGCAAGAAAACATGCGCAAAGGAAAAAATGACACACAAAAATAAAACAATATAAACAATCAAAATGAAAAATCAAAACGGAAAACCAAATTCACAGAAAAGCTTTTGCTAAAGCTTTTTTTTAATTGAGAAAAGCTAGGCGCTTGATGAATCAGAGAATTGTTAGACTTCCGTTGTTAAAGAATGACAAAATGGCGCGCGACATTGGTGATCGTAAGTTAGCTTATGTTGAGGTGAGGACACAAAGTATTTTGGCCAAATCAATGAAAGCAGTTTGCGTTGAATTTTTTTATGAATTAGGCACATGAACTCTGTAGACGCCTGCAAAGTTTTAAAGGTGTTGGTTGGAGTATAACGGAAGGGTTCGAGAACAAAGCCTTACAAGTCCGCTTTTATAACATAATAAATATATATATATATATATATATATATATATATATATATAGATAGATAGATAGATAGATAGATAGATAGATAGATAGATAGATAGAGATAGATAGATAGATAGAAATAGATATACCGGTATGTTTCTCCAAGTCATTTGTTGGGGCTATACAACTTTGTGTCCTCCCATGGATTCTTCATAAGACGGTATGGCATTGAGGATATTTCTTTTCGCACACCCATTTTTTGCGTCAGTCAGTGTGTTTGTTTTATGTCCGCCAAATAATCCGATAAGATTTATCATTTCAGTGGTTCTGTATCGCTCTTTTTCTAATCCTGCATTCAATGGTGGGCTTTTTTTTAATTCTTTGAATAATAGTAAAAGCGAGTTGTTTCAAAAGGTAAAATTGTTTTTGTTCATTTTTTCTAAAAGAAGCATATAAATTGGAAAAGTATATTTAACTTGTTTGTGGAAAAAAATTCGAGATGTTAAGGCTTTTTGTTTATAATAATTATATTGAAGACGAATTACAGTTCTAGATAGAGGCTTGATACCGTTAATACACCAACTTATCTCTTTGGATTTCTCATGATAAATCTTGTATCACCATTGAAAAATCTCAAGTTCATCTTTGTTTTGTTTGTTTTTTATCTTAAATTGTCATGAACACAGAAGAAAAATAAGTGCATTTTGTTTTAATTTTTTAGGTATGTAATTTTTTTTTATTTTTTAAAACGTGTTAGATATTTGTTTCACTGTTGGGGGAGGGCGGGGAGAGAGGGGCACTTCTTTTTCCATTCGTTTTTGTTGTCTTTTTACCTTTTCTAACATTTTGTTTGTGGGTGTTTATTCTTCTCTTTATCTTACTTATAAGTTTTGATTTTATTTTCCTTATTTCTTTTTTTTTTTTTTTTTTTTTTTTTGGGGGGGGGTGTGTGTTTTTTTTTGTTTTTTTTTTTGTTTTGTTTTTTGGGGGGGTCTTGTTTTTATTATTTTTATTTTTGTTTGTAACGTGTGTTTGTTTTGCCTTTGAGCAAAACTATCCTAGCCGCATTAATGGAGCAATTAACTACCTGATAGCTTTCGACTGGCGATCTAACAAAGAATGAGATTATGGTTGGCGTAACTGAACTATGGGTCCCGTTTTGTTCAGAAATAAATAATAAAAAGCACCACTATCTTGTTTTCCTTTTTCTCTTCAAGTCGGAACGACCAGAAATTGCCACGATTTCATAGGCATGTTTTATCTGACCTGACCTCAGAACTGATAAAAATAAAACACAACAAAATCCTACCGTTTTAGAGATAAGTGAAAAATAGAAGTCCAATGTATACATATTAATTCTTTATCTTCTCCTGAATAGTTTTTAAATGTCTGAGTCAGTTTGAAAGTTGTTTTTTTATTTTTAATTCGAACACATATCCCTTAATGAATAGGGATCAAGATTTGAATATTTGTATGATTTCTCTTTTGGTTATTTACACTGACTCGAGTTATTTGCAAAATAATCATTATTTATTTTATCAACATAAAAATTCATAGGTCGATTATTGGGTGACCTTGCGATTACATCGATCGCATCATCCTTTACATAATTTTCTATTTTTCTCTGTTTATCTATGTATCTATGGGCCTGCTTACTACTTATCGATCTATCTATTTATCTAATTTTTTCCGTTAGTATGTCTATTTAACTGTTCTTTCTCTGTTTGTCTCTTCGTATATATAACTTTTAACAATCTGCATATCTATTTATACTTTTATTAAATCATTTACCTCTGAGTATTAAAGCCTTAATAAATCGGTATCACTGAAAGATCCGCTCCGTTAAATTCAGTTTTGAAAATTTGATATTGGGAAAACAGACAATTTTTGTCAACTTGAAACCCAGAAGTCAAAAATTTATTAGGAAATATATAAATTGCCTGAAATGTTGGCAAAAATAAATCAACGGCGATATATAATCAAGTTGTTACCTATTCTATATTTTATGTTTTTGTAAGAATAATTCAGAGAGCGTACAGGCACTTCTTATACGTAGCTATTACTTCTAAACACAATAACTAATAATTTACCGTTCCTTAACCGCAAAATTTGTATCGACTTATCGAGCTGTTTTGAATGGGAACCAAATTCTTGTTCTTTATAAATTTCAGTCCTGAAACTAATATTTACGGCAAAATTTAAATAATTTGGTTTCTAGCACTCTCAGATTCATGAATACCACCAGTGACATAATTTAAATAATTTGGTTTCTAGTACTCTCAGATTCATCAATACCACCAGTGACATAATTTAAATAATTTGGTTTCTAGTACTCTCAGATTCATGAATACCACCAGTGACTTAATTTAAATAATTTGGTTTCTAGCACTCTCAGATTCATGAATACCACCAGTGACATAATTTAAATAATTTGGTTTCTAGCACTCTCAGATTCATGAATACCACCAGTGACATAATTTAAATAATTTGGTTTCTAGCACTCTCAGATTCATGAATACCACCAGTGACATAATTTAAATAATTTAGTTTCTAGTACTCTCAGATTCATGAATACCACCAGTGACATAATTTAAATAATTTGGTTTCTAGCACTCTCAGATTCATTAATACCATCAGTGACATAAGCTTTGTCCCTTTGAGATTCAAATGAAAACTTAAGTGTAAAATGGTATGGCGCGTTGATCAACACTGAGAGAATGACTGAGCAGGGACACCCTAACACTCTAATATTATGATGCTCAAGTTTCGCATGACTTCACAGGACTATTTTTTCAGGCAGCTCACACTGTTATATATCAGGATTATTTTGGACAAGTTGTCAATGGATTATGATTTTGCAAATTCTTATACCTACGCAGCTTTTTTTAATAAAGGATTAAAATTTGAGGAATAATAATTCAGATCAAGACTTTCAGCACTTGTCAAAGGATGCACCTTTCGGTTGCATCACTATTAAAAGGACCTTTGAGTGCATTCTGATTACATATAAGTGTCAAAACGTTGGTAGCCTGTTTTTGAATCACCTATCTGAGCCACATTACCTTGTCAACAGTTAGTGTTTGATTGTTCACCAGTGACTCATCAATGGATTTCCTGGGGTCAACAGTCTTGTTCCATGCGGTCATGAGTGTGGTCTATTTTTTTTTTTTTTTGACCTAGAATTCTAACAGCCGGTGGAAACGTGTAGCTATTCCTAATATGTCTATCTATAACAGAAGTGAGACGTGTTGCTGAAAGATCATCAGGTTGGGCCTGCGTGGATAGGCAGTTTTTATTGCGTGAAAATTTAGATGACATGAAAGGGGAGATCTATATCGGTTATCAGAGCTCTCTTTGCCACTGCTCTTGAATGGCTTATTTCAAGTCGGTCACAACAGGTAAAAATTCGATGTATGCGACAGATAAGTTTTCCGAAATTTACGTCAACACTTTGTCATAGTTTTTCACCTACGTGGCATCTTGTAAATCTGAGATGTAGATACCAAGATAATAATTTGCACTCGCTTCATACGTGACTGATTGATGATCTTCCAAAGTAAATCATGATCATAGATAAATCACTAGCTTTGCAAGTTGGTTTACTAATAGGTCGCTGGTAAAAAACAAAAGCTTTCAAAAAAACATAGCGTTGAACTTACTTGAACAAAACACCTAAAAAGTTTGTTGAAAGTGTCATTCCCAAGGTGTCAAGGGAAATGATGCGTACGAGAACGCTTAACTAAGAAACATTTTTTTTTTTTTTTTTTTTGCTAGAGATATTTATTAAAGCAAATAGAATTTTGTGCGAAGATTGTACGTGATGCTTATGTTGAAACAATCATAAAATACTTGTCCTATGAAAACAAAATTAATCACAGATATTAGGCTTTTTCGGAGGCAGCTTGATTTTCTTCTACAAAAATTGACATTTCTGTGTTCCTCAAGGCAGTGCACGTTTATGCAGTTAATGCGAAAATTTACAGCTTTCTAATTAGCTTTAAAAAGGATTAAAAACAAAAACTGGGAAAGCACAGAACTAGTCAATTTCCTTTAATCTAAAAGGATTTAAATTCTGCATCTAAATTTTGTGTTTAGAATAAGAATTATCGAGATATCTAGATTCTAGGTGAAAATTGATTAGAGGCCCTATTTGGAGTGAAAGGATAGATATCAAGTGCATTTATAAGCCTATTTAATATGCACAGTTACACATGCAGCCCAGCCCCGGCAAATTGGCACCAGGGTCCCGTTTGTAGAAAGGAATTTTAGCTTGTGAAATCAATGGCCAGATTCCATACACCTATGCCTTACTTCCTATATAGAGTGGGCATGTGATCCAAAGTACTGTAATTTCGATTATGCCCACGGCGGCATACAACCAATTTAAGAGGTTGTTTGTTGATTTTACATATTGTCACGTTATTTTTATGAACATTTTAAAAACAATCGTCAACTTGTCTTAAACTTCGTCTAGCTTGCCCTCATGCCAGAGATCCACTAGTTTCTGCTGTGTCTCATTCCCCAATTCTGGGAGTGAATGGTTGCTACTGTTGTTTTGAATGACTCGGATATCATGCTCTCTTAACGTGGCGTTCGGCCAAAGTCTAAATCCATTCAGAATCGCACAGTATTACAGATGATGATGCCTAAGATTGAGTTGTTATTTTAAATTCCTGATTACATGGTTATACTTCGTATACTTCCTATTCTTTTCTGTAAAAAATGGAATGAGACTCTAAGGTCTATTTCAGACTATTCTACTATCTCATACATAAATTATAATCTCACAATCGTTTTTATTGAAAATCAACTGTGTTTAGGACTACGACCTCTTGTTGTTTGTCGTGGAGTAAGTTTATTCATTGTGAGAGTGTAGTCCTGGCTGATAAAACGTTGACATCTTACGAAGAGAAACAGTCTTTAAAATACATGGATAAGAATAAAATAGAAATCGGTTATTCTCTATTTTGTGATAGTGATAATTTAATTTCAAACAAAAGTCGAGTTTGTGTTATTCTTATAGGTACAAATGGGCGAAGGGTTAGACAGAAATATGAAGTTGACAGAGTTAGTATTGTCTCCCTTGAAAGTCCTAATTGTTTCTAATAAATCTGGATGCCAATAGAGTTTCTAAAGGACAAATTCAATCCTGTTGGTCATCATCAGCCAACACTGTTGATTTTTATGAGGCGATAACAAACGCTTTTGTTTTCACAAAAAAAAAAATTCGAAAACCTAGATTTATTGGTTAGAAAAATTAAAGAAGAGGTTTTCATTTTCGTCCATTAAGATTATTTTTTTTTATGGCTAATTGTCGGTCAATAGATACATTCACCCGAAACAACAGCGGAGAAAATACAGTTTTAAATTAATTGCGATCTAATTTAAATTCCGTGGTTGAAAAACAATACAACTGTTTATCCGTTTATCTCTGCCATCCTCACCATAAACATTTTAGTTTTCGCCCATTTAAATTTAAGTTTCTGTTCAGAGAAAGAAACTTCAGTTTTACACATCAAAATATGTCTTGAGAGAAAGATGTGAAGATATCAAAGCAAAATTGTAGTCGTGGTACAATTTTTTCTTCAATACCATTGCTTTCTGATACTTTCTTTAATGCAAAGCAAATCAATAGGAATTATAATTGCAGTGTCATGAAACTGTAAGGAAGCGCCACTGGGAATATGTTGTGTTTGCGTTGGTTCAAAACTTCACCAGCCTTGATCAACACGTAAAGTCTCGCTCTCTTGGCTCTAAATTGTTATTATGATTTCCGAATAGGCCTTTCATGTTGACTTTAGATGTGTGGCATAAATAATCTAATTCTCGACTATTATTATTATTATTATTATTATTATTATTATTATTATTATTATTATTATTATTATTATTATTATTATTATTATTATTATTATTATTATTATTATTATTATTATTATTATTACTATTATTATTAGTAGTATTATTAGTATTATTAGTATTATTGTTATCATTATTATTATTATTACTATTATAACCAACACCTTTTGAATTGTTTTAAACCTTCACTATTTTTAATAAGCAAACGAGGGGAAAATTTTGACATAGCCATCTATCTTACTTTTTTTTAACATTAATTTATTATTTTTCCGAACTGTGGTGATAATTGTTTTCAAGGCATGTGAAAATCTATTTAAGCTTACCGTTAACTAATCTTGTTTCGAATGCCCAATAAGAGCAATTTAGAAAAGCGCATAAAATGCCTTGAAATTTTTAAATCTTAGACCTAACATAGGTAATTCGGGTTTGATCAGGGGGTATTTATACATTATGAAACATTTTCATTTTATTTTGTTGCATAGTAAACCATCCTTTACCATAAATAGAAAACACCTTGGATAGGAATTTAAAGCTGTAGACAAACATTCTCTGACCATTTTTAATCGTGATTTAAAAAAAAAAAATTTAGTAATCTAAGTATGTGACATGTAGGATAAAGTAATCTCTGTTTCTTATGTTTTGCTTGCAAAATAGAAGTGCAAAGAAACATTTTTAACATCCATTGTGTTTATAGTACCAGAATGTATAATATAGGTAAAATGTATAAAATAGGTATTTGATTTATATAAAGTGATAACTTTTTTATTGATTTCGAGTTTTATAAATGAGCCTTCGCGCGGTGTTGAATATCAAGGGAAGTAAATGTTTTTTAAACAATTGCGAATGTAGAAACATTGATTATTTTCCTTGAAGAGTTTAAGGGTTCTGAAAACTTAAATAGTTGTCTAGAATGTCCGGAAATATTAAAGTGCTCTCAACTTGATTCTTTACTTTATGTAAAAAGAATGTTGATATAGCCATGGATTACTTTTTATTTATAGCTGGATGAGTATGCTTTGCAAAGACATTCTTTCATAATCAAGCAAAGCGTGACTTTTACGACTTTAAGTTACAAAGAGATATGGAAATCTTTTATAAAAGAAAGCCTTATGGACTGTGAGATAAGGATCATGGCGCTTTACAATGATTTGTGCGTCCGTCTCCGGTGGGTAGTTCTATAACCTTTCGACCTGCTTGAAGTCTAGGCAACGAAGAAAATAAATTCAATCTTAATTTTCATGTGCCTGTTTCTTCTGAGTTTGGGATGCGAAATTTTAAACATAGATATAAAATTATTCTAACCTTCAAGTAATTTATGAAACTTAAAATGAAAGCATTTCTTCATAAGAGAGGGGTGGGGGTTATATCAAACTGTGGCAACGAAAACTTAAGTCGTAAGTTAGAGTCGTTGCAATATCGTTAATAACGTCCTCTCCTACTTATTTGCATAGATGCATGTATGTCTTTTAATTTTCTGCGTGCATGCCCCTTTTCCTAGCTCTCTGCAGGTTCCAATATGACGCTCTTTCGTTGCCCCCTTCACAAGTCTATTCTCTTTCGATCGCCATTAATTTCGTTCCGCACTCACCCTGGCGTATCCTCAAATTTATCCTCATCATTGACTCTGCCTTTCTTACTGACCAAAGCAATCTTCTAAAGGCATCTTTCGGGTGTATGGAGCCTTTTGGTATTTAGATATCAGAGTCTCGAAGCCTTAGAGGAAGAAAAATTTTACAACTGAATTGAATACTCTCTGTCTGAACCCAAATGAGACTTCCTCTGTCTTGAGAATCTTGTCCAACTGTGTATATGCTGCCTATTCCTACTCTTGACTTTCTGCATTGTTCAGTTTCTCCGTTTCCATGACTCATATTTCCAATGAAGCCCACAAAGTTCTCATACGTTGATATAGCCTTTCGGATTTTGATCTTGAAAGGTGTATAAATTATGAAAGAAATTGTGTAACATGGTTGTTTGTTTAGCCATTTAGCATCGATTTTAATAATGCCAGTCGAGTCAGCAATCTGCAAAATCGTGCATACCGCATCTCCACTCATTTCTCTACTTCCTTCATCAACCAGCCAAATGCTACAAACACGATCGATACCAAAAGAGATCATGGCTATCACCAGCCTTGAAATCGAAGTAGTTTTTAAAGTTGGCCGTCATGCAAGTCAGTCAGGTGTATTATGGCTCTTGATGCGGTTCAATATCTAGCCTTGGTAAAAAAAATTGTTTCAGTGCTCATGTCTGGGTCTTTCTTCAGTTGCTTAGCTTCAGTCTACATATCAATATTCCTAGAATCAATAGGATTTTCTACACTCTGTATAATTATCGCATTTGGTGAAACCTCTTTTCTTAATCAGCTTTACCAGTTGATCTTCATTAGAAAAAAAAAATTCATTCCCATCCCAAATCTAGGCAAATCTGGATTGTAACAAGTTGGGTGTCATAAATCGATAAATTGAACTTTGAGAGCTTCCGGAAGAATTTCTTGTTTGGGTGGAACTGCTTTATTTATAACGTTCTTAACATCACGAATTTTCTTCATGGACTCAACTGTTACAGGTGTGTTTTACTGTCTGGCATTTTATTTGACGAGTTACATAGAGAAGGTTTTTAGTGTTTAGGAGATACATGTAATTGAAGTATTCAGTGCATCGATTTCCGTGTACTTATTTCCCAAATAATTTATAGTCTCTGCATCCTCACCGGCACTTCTACTTTACTGAATTTGCTTGCCAACTTAGTAGCGATCTCATAAAGGGAATAAGAAGCTGTAAGTAAATACGATCTATCAAGACCTTAGATAAATTTTCCTCTATAGAGCGTAAAAAAAGGGTTCTTCAACTAAAAAAGAATGCAGATGACCATCTTTTATTTTCGGTTTAATGTGACACCATAAAAGAGACGTCAGCATGCAGGTACAGTTCCTCTCTCTCTCTCTCTCTCTCTCTCTCTCTCTCTCTCTCTCTCTCTCTCTCTCTCTCTCTCTCTCTCTCTCTCTCTCTCTCTCTCTCTCTCTCTCTCTCTCTCTCTCTCTCTCTCTCTCTCTCTCTCTCTCTCTCTCTCTCTCTCCCTCCCTCCCCCCCCTCTCTCCCCCCCCCTCTCTCTCTCTCTCTCTCTCTCTCTCTCTCTCTCTCTCTCTCTCTCTCTCTCTCTCTCTCTCTCTCTCTCTCTCTCTCTCTCTCTCTCTCTCTCTCTCTCTCTCTCTCTCTCTCTCTGAAATACCTGTCTAGACTCAGATGTAGATCTAGATTCTGGATTTTCTTTGAAGCAGGTATGTCTTTAAATATTTTGAACTAATGAAGGTTAGTCACCACTGCAACTATGGAGGATAATGTGATAATGTTCTTATATGAATAATCAGATCTCGAAGGGTGTTTTGTTTGTTTTTATGCTAAAAATTCAAATGCCTAAGCGAAACTGTTATGTTGTCCGTTTTCTGTTTATCATGGGTGCCTATTACATAACATGAAAGAGTTGAATCTAGGTGTTTAGAGGCGTTGACGCTGTTAACGATGCTCTAAATTGAAACTAGAAAAAAAAAGATTATAAATGATAAGTTGCGAAAATGAAAAAAAATGTATTTCATAGTCTAGATAGATCTGGTTAGCTCTTTTTATTGGAACTTCCGAACCATGAAGCTACATATAAACCTGGAGTGCAAAATTTCTCCATCATGCGGTATTGCCACTGCTAGGTTATCCCTTTCTTTTATCATGGATACCTGTTCATCATGTCGAAAGGTTGATAAGATGTGATCTTGGAAATGTTGGCAAAAGATTAGCTCTATCTTATCTTTCATAAGTTTTTTATGAGGTAAATCTAGTTTTATACAATAATGCATGTGTTGTTATCTTTCTTTGCATGTTTCTCGTTAGCTTTGAGGTTATTTGTTTTTGTTTTTGTGTTGTATCCTTGTTGCTTTTTTTTTCGAGGTATCACAGTCATATCAAGCGGATCAAAAGTGTTCTTTATTGTTCTTGATTGTTTTTTCTACCATATATCCATCATGGGACTGAATTCAAATATTATTTAATTGTAAATGAGAAACCAATAATTGTCCATGGAGTCAGTAAGCATGGAAAATCCACAGCTAGCAACTGTGACGCTAGAAATGCAGATGCCGGTTTAATAATTAGGCATAATTGTTAAATTGATTATCAGGATAAAACTGTCTTCATTTGACTCTAAAGATATGAATACTGCTTGTCTTGTTTTAGTTTTGTTGTTGTTGATGTTGTTTGTTTCTTTGTTTTTGAGTGAACTTATTAAAGGTAAAATCACTGAAGGAAAATCATATTATTTTACTCAAATGTTCCTCTTTCTTTGTGTTTGCGTAAAGTGAGATGTTAAACAATTTAAAGCTTCTAGAGTGTAAGATTGTTTTCTGAGGTCGGACAGTTTAGTTCTAAACCGTTTCAGTCAATGTTTACATGCACGAGAATTAGGGTTAGATTTCAGAGAAAATTAACGATAATAACTATTTTTTGGGCAAACGCGGGTGCTTAATATAATTGATTGATTAAAATACGCAGTCATGACAAACTGACTTTCGCAAAATTGGAATGTTTAAGATTGATCTTTTGTAAGCGAAGTATCTTTATGAGCTATCGAAATTTGCCCATTGATGCATAAATCAGCAAGATCATATATTTACATACTCTACGAAATATATACATATTTTTTTCAAATGCTCAGTGGGTACATTTGAAATGCATAGCAATATGTTTCTTGCTTTTTGTTTTGTTTTGGTTTCGTTTTTTTTTTTTCATTTGTTCTTTTTAGTCGGATTTTTTTTTTCGTTTTTTGTTTTGTTTAGTTTTTGTTTTGTTTTTTTGTATTTTATTCGAACGTGCTATACGATTATAAACGTTGTATTATTTAAGCATTATTTTAGTAGAGATACTTCTGAAGCCAGGCGCACCAGTTGACACACAGTATGCAGATGGGGTTGGAATTTCTCCATACTGCCTTCTTTTATCAAATGTAGTCTTTGATCCATCAAGAAGCTTAACTCTGCGGTCTGTAAACAAATGGAAAGGATGGTATAGTCCAGGGCCTAGGAATGTGATGAGTTAAAAAACAAGGTATTAAAAGCTTCCATTTTAGACTAGATGTGGTAGGCCAAGGTATAATCAAGCTTTCTGGTTATCTAAGTTGTCATGCACCTAACACAAAATTAGAACGCTCTAACATGTGTTGCTATTCCAAGTACCAGAAAAAGGAATTTTCAGTGATAATGTACAATCTTGTTTTTCATAATCACATTTGCGTGGTTCATTCTGTATTCTGAAGCATTGCAAAGGAAAAAATCATGGAACTCAACAAAGTTACGGCAGGATGACCTGTTGAATGAGATAGAGATAACCTATGTTGAAAATATTTAATTAAAAATGTCTCTTAGTTAATATATTTTCTTTTGTGTATTGTATTTATATCAAGCCTGAGTATAAAAACACCTTTATTACGAATTATACTTAAAAAGAACACGTTTTGAAATGCCTCACAGTTCTCTGTTTACTTTTATTTCGCAGCATATTTAAAAAAAATCATTGTGGGGTTTTATTTTTCAACATTAATGTATCAAGGTTTTAGGATAAAATATTACAGCTTCTATTCATAGGATTTTAGGCAATGATCATTTGCACATAAAATGTTTACGGAATGGTTATGGTCGTTAAATTCATCGCTGTTAGTTTCCAAATCTTGTGGATAGTAGAGATAGCATCAAGGGATATCATTGTCAATTCTAAGTGTGTAAAAAATCATCAAAAGAGTAAATTTGTAATCAATATACAAGGACTTTTTTCAGGAAAATGTCCAACAGTTACGAATCTGATAATTAGAAGGCCCGTGTAGGCGCGTAACCCTGACTAAGAGGAGTTATGTCACTGGAAATAAATCAGTCCCCCTCCCCTTTTTTTTTTCACGATAATGAACACGAATGCGTTATGTTAAGGGCCTGCCTTATCCTCAGAATCATTAATTTCTCATTCTATTCTTTTCTAACTCTGCTACAGAAAAGAATCTCATGAAATAGATTTTTAAGTCACGCTTTTGTAAAAATTTGTTAACATTTAAGGCAGAGTGGTCTAAGATTACAGCCTCGTCGACTTTACAATATTAATCATAACCCTCTGTCTTTCTGTCTGTCTGTCTTTCTCTCTTTCTCTCCTTCTCTCTCTCTCTCTCTTTCTCTCTCTCTCTCTCTCTCTCTCTCTCTCTCTCTCTCTCTCTCTCTCTCTCTCTCTCTCTCTCTCTCTCTCTCTCGCTCTTTTGTTTTCGATATCTCTCCATCTATATATCTATGTATCCATCGATCTATCTACTTTAACAATGTATTCTCTGCCAGCCGCCAGTCCTTCGGCTTCATAATAAGCTAGATGAACTTCGAACCCCTTCATTATGTTAAAATGCATCTCTAAAGATTAATTTGATATCTATACAATAAAATACATGTTTGTGCTTTCTTTTTACTTTTTGAATTTTAGGTATTTTCAAAATTTAACATTGACTTTTTCATCTCACGAAAACTTAATATTTTTTTTTTTTACTTTTTCTTAATTTATTTGAGGGTTTTCAACTTAACTCATTCTTCGGACTAGTAAGGGGCACGGAAGACGTAGCAGGCGCTTTTCCTGATTCAGCTCATAGGCGTTCATTGTACGCATTTGCGTATTTTATTGTATAACAGCCTCTACCGCTGTAATCAGCTTAAGTCCATAGACAGGGAAACAGAAACAAGAGAACGAAAACACGGTTCAAAATCATTTGAATAATTATTTGTGTCAGGCTCAATTCGCTAGTTTTCTATTTCTTGCTCCTCAGTCTGTGCACTGAGATGAGGTTCCTGAATGAAATGAAAGGGGAGAGAAGCTCATGACCTTTGTTCTGAGCGGAGCTCTTTTGTCAATAAAGATCTAAAGGCGGGTGTGTGGGGAATAAAGCAGCACGCGCGCTGAATTTGATAAAGCTGCTTCCGCCAGGAGCGGGTTTGTTTATCAAGTGTGCTGGCGGACCGGTGGGTTAACCCCGCCAACTTGATGGTCGCTCGTATTTCCTAGTGGAGCGGGCTTTACGTTCGGGAAAGAAGGAAGAAGAAGTACAATGTGTATCACGAATTAAATGGGGGGGGGGGGGGTTAATAGACACTAGACTTAACCGGTCTGCACATTAATTTTTAGTAAAATGTTTCTTAATTTTCTTTCTATGCTCAATTATAATTGAAACTTAATATCTTTCAAGACTTTGAAGACATCATTTCAAAGTAATTATGGTAAATTGGCTTAATCTTAAGCTATTGTATATTTTCATTTTATCAATATTGAAATTCATTATCCTTAAAGTTTATAACAAAATGGAATTATCTTGACACTTATAACGGGTTACGACATTGTCGACATCCGTTTGGTCTTAGTGTGTAAAGAGTTTTGACATTTTACTCAACATCTCAACATCGAAAAATTGGTTTCTGGGATTATCCAAATTTTGAACTAAAACATAACTCGTTTAATCTTTGTACTAAGTACAACACAATCTTTTCTTCTCTCTCTCTCTCTCTCTCTCTCTCTCTCTCTCTCTCTCTCTCTCTCTCTCTCTCTCTCTCTCTCTCTCTCTCTCTCTCTCTCTCTCTCTCTCTCTCTCTCTCTCTCTCTCTCTTTTTTTTTTTACATCACGGAACAAAGTAACCCTCCCTGTCTTCTAGTGACTGTGATTGGGAGCAGTAAGGCAGTAAGGCATTATAAATAAAAATAGGCAAGTCTTATTAAGATGGTAGGTTTTACTACACCAACGCTTCTTGAACAGAGCTTACCCTGCAAGTCTATAGCGTAATGAAGATTGTTAAGATAGGAAACCCTCCACTCAAATAGCCAGTTTCATAAAAAAAAATTATGAGCTATTTCCGACACATTAAGTTTTATCTCTGAATTTTTTTTCAAACAACAGGCAACCTTTATGCTCACCAAAATGTTATCCGCTGAAAGAAGCGGAGTGTTCGTGATGCGGTTATCATTGCGATAAATGAGTATATTATTTTGTAGGTGGTAAATAAGACTGGAAGGTTTTGAAATGCATTGTCTCTTTTTTATTTATTTTTTAAGGTGAAATGTCATGATGGTAATCAGGGTATTTTGAGGACGTTAGGGTTAAACAAACGTCTGCTGCCTTTCCATAACAGGAATCTAGATTGGTGGAGATTTGTAAATGTGTGTGTGTGTGTGTGTGCGGGGGAGAGAGGGAAAGGACAGATAGGTGGCATTCCGTTTCCGCAATTTTTTATTCAAAGAGGAACGAACATAAGGCATAAGAGAGGAAAGTAAACAAAACATTAACAGAGTTTGTTGTGTTCAGAAAAGATAATTATAAAGGTGTTGTCTAGTTTTACAAGACGCATCGTTTTATGCGATTAACTTCCTAAAGGTGAACATGAAAAGTCCTGTATTGTTCGGTTGTTGTTTTTTTCTTCCTTCTTTCGTTCAATCCCATTATTAATTTAATTTTTGTCTCTTTCCTTCTTTGATTAAATCTATACATTTGGGTCTTTACTTCATTGCTTAATCGCAAGCACTAAGTTTGATAATTCGCACAGTGCTTAGTATCTTGCCATGTTAATGGTCGAGTTCTTCTAGACTTATTGTTTGTTCATTTCATCCTTTGGAGGGTTTTGGTTTCTTAATGGCTGTCAAAGAGATTTATCCCTTTTGTTAAGCAGTAATTTCATCACTGATAGTTATTATCTTCCTTCTAATCATCGGTGCGGGAAACAAAATAATTTTTTTTTAGTTAAAAAGGTATTTACATTTTTACACTGCAAGAGGAATGCCTTTAGGGAAAAAAAAATTTTTGCCCATTCTTTAGACATATTCAAAATCTTATAGAAAATAGAGTAGAGTATAAATAAGTATTTTAGCTTCGCTTTCACTTTAACTAAGCGATAGCTTTTACGCCGCGGGGATTTAAAGCGCTAAGAAAAACACCCGCTCTAATTGTAATATCAATGTTCGAAGGCGCACAAATTAAAGCAGTTCACGAAAAAAAAAATGTTAAAGGATTCCTTTAGGAGGATGGTACTAACGAACGTCTTTGATGCTTTTGTTGCTGGACAGAACTCAATAACATTAGGATCTAACATAGTTATATCTTTAATATTTGACCAAATGTATCATTTTGTGTTATGCGACCGAGTAGAAAACAAATCATAATTATAAATTCTTTAATTTTAAAGGCATTGAATGATTTTCTGTCTCTTGATGCTTTTTTCTACTATCTCAAAAAATGATGTTTTTCAACATTTTTGTTATTGTTGTTGTTGCTGTTGATGCTGCTGCTGCTGCTGCTGCTGTTGTCGTTGTGGTTGCGGTTGTCGCTGTTATTGCTGAATTGACAAGATTAATGCCTGGCAATGAAGCCTTTATTTCAAAAAAAGCACGTGACGTATTCGCAGTGCCCCCCTATTTTTCTATGTTTTTGTGTGCACACCGGCTCAGGGCACGACCTCTGCTCTTACCGAATGGAGTACATGTATTTAAAAAAATGCGACATTCTGCTTTCTATTGTCGCTGTCTAGGAACAAAATAAAATATAAAAAGCTTCAAGCTCAAGAAATAATCAATGACAAAGAATGGTAGATTATTGACCATAATTTTACTCACCACAGCTCCCATCTCATCAAATATAGTTTCTAAATCTAGATTCACGTGATTGATAGATAGAATATTTTGACTGAAAAAAAAAGAGTTTCAATTTGTATTAACCTCTGTGCTCTGCAATAATACAGATCTAATTTAGAACTAGATCTAGAATCTGGTATGCAGTCAATCAAGATTGAGGTGAGAGTTGCTACTTATTTTTGAGGTTGCTCATCATGTAAACGGCAGACTGTTAGTGATTAAATGAGGAGCATCCACCCAATCAAACATAAACATGCACATTTAATGCAGTTATAGCCGTATAATGTTTGAGGCACCAAAACCTCTGGATGCCTTTAGCTCTGAGAATTCCGTTCCTCATTGTATTGGGTTGCAAAATTCAACTCTCTAGATCTAACGGAAATCTTTTAAAAAAATGATATGTCTGGATTATGCATTGCACTGCAGTAATAAATGGCATAGCAATGCTTGCTTTTTATTTTTTTAATAGTTTCAACTTCGTTTTGTTGACATCTTGATAACAAAACTACTGTATAGACTTAGCAACAAGAGAATCAGCCGGCTGGTTGTATCTTCCGCGTGATTTCTGAGAGGATGCTGTGGGTTGATGCGGACACTTTTTTGTAACCAAAGAGTTATCTTGTTATTCTAGTATTTTTGTTGAAAATAAATTGGAGGTGCGGTAAATGACATTCCTGGGGCCGATTCTGGGTACCCGTACAAAAGTGGAGGTTTAGAATTAAGACAAAGATAGCATATAATGGTCCCTAGGCTAAAGAAAGTGTTTAAGATGTTTCGTTTGAGGTTAGATGGATTAGGAGAGGCAGTGGTTGCTGTGGTAACGATGGCCATCTTGGATTCCCGGTTCTGTACATTTTCCCGTAACGTTATGGATTTTGAATTAAAGTGGTAAAATAATCAATAAATTGTGCTCATGTAACGGTCAGTCTTTTTCTTTTAGTTTCTTTTGTTGTTGTTGTTGTTGTTGTTGTTGTTGTTGTTGTTGTTGTTGTTGTTGTTGTTCTTTGTTTGTTTTGTGGGGTTTTTTTTGTTTTTTTGTTGTTGTTGTTGTTTTTTTGTTACAAAAGTTAAGTCACTTTTTAGTTGTTTTTTTAATCTCCTCAAGAAATCCGCGTTTGAAACGTTTCGCACAAATCTAAGATGGTCGTTTTCATCGTAGCAACTCTTTCGATTTTTTTTTTAAACATGATAATATCTGATAAAGTCTTAACCCACGGATCACTATTCCTCACCCTTAGGCAAGATAACAAAAGTCTGATGGCTAATTATCCGCCGAGATGGGTATTTGGTGAATCTATAAATACAGTACCAAAAAACAATGAAACTTGTTCTGAGAAATTTGAACTGCATGTTTATCATGCAACTTCCTGTGGATTCTAGTGCTTTTTGTGCTGTACATGTTTATACGGCGAGTCAAAAAATTCACTGTCAAAACAAAGGATTTGGTTATGTGCTAAAGAAAGAAAATGCTGTTCAAGTTAAGCCATAGCCAGTGAGTTGGAGATGGGTAAGCTTAAAAGATGAGGGAAGTAATTTCGAGAGATAGGTAAATAAAAGATCGTAGGAAGGCAGAGAAAGAGTGAGATGGAGAGGGATAGAGAAAGAGAGATAATGATAATGATAATAGGGAGACAAAGAGGGATTGAGACAGTAGAGGAGAGGGATAGAGAGAGAAAGAGAGAGAGAGAGAGAGAGAGAGAGAGAGAGAGAGAGAGAGAGAGAGAGAGAGAGAGATTTCGGATGTGGAGGAGGATGATGTTCGCAATAATCACATCTAGGTGGAGCCCAGTCATTTCGACATGACAGAGTTTGTTTGAAGTTACAATTTTCGCTCGCCCAGGGGTCACAAAAATACACAATGGGGAGCTATTTACGCAACGACCCAAATAGGGATGTACAATTATTGGACGAGAGATGACTTTTATGACTCTCTCTCTCACCCACTCTTTCTCTCTCTCTCCCTCTCTCTCTTTCTCTCTCTCAATCACACACTCACTCACTATCTCTCTCTTAAAGTTTCTATCTATCTATCTATTTATCTATTTATTTATCTATATCTCCATTTAATTATCTATCTATCTATTTATCTGTCCATATTTCTTTCCATTCATCTATATATTTGTCTCTCTATCTCAAATATCCATTCTATAAGTCTGACAGTTATATAACCTCAAAGTCTTTAATTGACTTACAATATAGCTATTTTCTATTAGGTTTGTTGTCTTTTCTTAAAGCATCACATCCAATCTTTTATAATCTTGCATGTTTTTCCTGTTTGTATTGTCCCAAGCTATAGATGTGAGATGTAAATCATCATTATTTTTCTGCGTTTGGAGGGGTGAGGGTGTATGATGAAGGTTATTTTTCTTAATATCGAATAACTCTTCGGAATCATAATAACAAATTTACAACCGACATTATTTTGTTTCAGGTTTGTTTTGTTTTTTTCAAATGACGAAATGAACTCGGTTATAAGATTATTCATTGCATGGCTGCACATTTGACTTCTATTTTTGTTTTTTCTTAGAGGGAATGTTGAGAAAGAGATGGTGCAAGAAAGATGCCTTAGTTAGATGTGGCTCTTTTCCTTGGGAAGACTATACACATTCTCTCAACCTCATTCAAATGAAAAAAGGACTGCCTGAATATATGCAAAGAAAGAATTTGCAAGTTAGAGCGAATAATTAGTCATTTCGAGAAGTTGTTCAACGATTATGATCCAAAAGGATGGAAATAGAGGTATAATGGTTTGTTATAAGCTTATGGAACGTAGGAAAAGACAAGATTTAAACAAAAACAACTTATTTGATTCATGGATATAAGACACAACCTTAACAATTTTTCCATAAATCTATGATTTATTAGGCTTCCAAATTATTTTACAAAGTCATCAAAAATATTTATTATACATAAATACTTACAAATGATGAAAATGTTAAAAGCAGTTATGTTCAGGACTTAGTGAATTTTTTTTTCTTTGAATTTAGCATTATTGAAAGTAATTCTGTTACCTTTGCGCGAAGTCTGGTAAGAAATTCAAAAAAGAGTTGTTAGTAAATTTGACAATAAAACAATGAAAAACGTCAAATGTTTTCAATTTTTCATCACTTATAGTTCTGTAAAACATAATTTATCAAGTCCTATTGTTTAAAACCCATTCTTTCTTACCTGAATGTGTCAGAAATCCAAATATCAGTGAAAAAAAAGTATTTTGATTTCGGAGAAAGCCGTTAATTAAGAATATCATTCTTCACGTGGCGAGATTCGAAATATTAAGTGTTGGGTTTTGTTTTATAGAAAAAACAGATCTTGTTACCCTTTCTAAACATTGTAAAACAAAAATATTATAATGTTACTGCAAGAAGCATAAGAGAAATTGGCTAGATGTGAAAGAGGTAGTTCTTTGTCCAAATCTCTTGCTTACATCTCTCAGTGGGATGAATATAACTTTGTAGAGTGCATTACATCAATCATAAAACAATTGCTTCTCGAGAACAGCCAATATTTTCAAAAGTAAACGTATCCTGGTATATGTCTTTGTGTAAATTTTTAAGAGCTGTGACTATTTTGTCTTGAGCTACTGGAAGAAAGGAACGTATTACTAATAACTTAAGCAAACAAGAAAAAAGGGAAAGAATTTCACCAAACTTTGATGCATAACTGTGATAGTTTCTTCATCTTTAGAATCCGAAGATGTTCTTTTCCTTCGAAGTTGTGATTTAATATGAAGTGCAATATAAAAATGGACGCTCAATTTTTCAGAAACGAATTGTATCTGTAACTTTTTCTCAAATTTTGGGAGAGTAAAGCAATTTTATATTGGAATTAATATTTTGTCCCACATTTGCCTGACAAGCGGGTTGCCATAGAGTCCCATATTTTTTACATAATTTTATTCTGATCTCATTAAAAAATTATACTCCTCTCGACTAGGTTAACGAAGTGATTAAAATGCATTGACATTCTTTAGAAATCTCTAGCTTTTGGATCCTCCAAAGCTTCCCACATCGCCTGAGGATTACTATTTTGTATACGATTCCCAAAGGAATTAACGTTTTTTACCATTTTAGCTTTAGATTCTGTAACTTCGTTTATTGGACAATGTTCCCTTTTCCCTTTTCTCCCAAAAACCTATCGTGAATACTGAACTATTGAGATTATTTGAGCCAACCACCAAATATACATTGCGCAGGAAAAATAGCAATCATCGCTGCGTGGACTTTGCGATTGGAAAGAAGACAGAAGCAAAGAATTTCCCATGAAAGGAAAATCACGTGATGAAATTGGAAACGGAGCCTTGAAAATTAATTTCATTCCTTTAATGACCTAGCAGGCTACTGTTCACATAGTTTTACAGCAAAGTTTGAAAAGATACGCAAGTCATGTACACTTAACTTCTTAAAGAGCAGTAAATTTTTTTTTTTGGACTTAAATCTTTTGATGAATTACATTTTGCAATTCTTTTTTGATTATTTTGCGCACGATTTCAGACGCATCATCCATAATCATAGCAACGGTTAGTAGTAGTAGTAGTAGCAGCAGCAGCAGTAGTAGTAGTAGTAGTAGTAGTAGTAGTAGTAGTAGTAGTAGTAGTAGTAGTAGTAGTAGTCGTCGTCGTCGTCGTCGTCGTCGTCGTCGTCGTCGTCGTCGTCGTCGTCGTCGTCGTCGTCGTAGTAGTAGTAGTCTTAGTAGTAGTAGTAGTAGTAGTAGTAGTAGTAGTAGTAGTAGTAGTAGTAGTAGTAGTAGTAGTAGTAGTAGCAGCAGCAGCAGCAGCAATTCTTGTTCTTGTAAAAATAGTATTGGCAAAAGCCGTGATCTTATTTAACTGAAGTATAACATAAATTATATGTAAAGCAACATAAAGGTGTTTTGAAATCAAAATAATTTTTAGGGAGGCAGAGCTTTCGGCCCAGTTAAGGTAAAGGTCGTTTTTTATCCCTTTTTTTTTAACCAAGAATGAAGTAGGAGAAAATCACGCGAAGAGATTATGACTGGTTGGGAAGCCAAGTGTGGAACAAAAAACATGATAGTGCTCCTGAGTTTTACAGGGGATAAGTTTCACGTCTCTGAGGCCCCAGTCTCAAAGTGGAATCTCGTACTGAGATGAGAGACCATAATGTAAATCCTGAGAGCAATAACAATTTGCTTGGTCCACGCAGCTGAACCTGATGCGCCGAGACGGAAGCTAATCCTTGCCTAACTCTAATGTCCTCAGCAAAAGACAGGTGGAATTAACAGAGAGGAACTTCACAATGAATGTTCAGTTTTCTCAGAGCGCGGCTTGTCGAGGCGTGTCACTGGGACGTCAGTTACACGCAGTAAACACTTGATTTTCTCTCAACAATTCTGACTTTGTAAATTGGAGAAGACATTGGGATCTACAGGCAGTAAATGGATTATATGAGAAGGATAATGAAGACAAAGTCTATGAAAAATTGCTCTTAAATTAGACCATATAATTATGATAATTAAAGCTTTTCCCCGCTGTCTGGCTGTGAGATGCTAGCGAATGAGACTTAAGTATTTTTCAGGAAATAGAAAAAGAAATGATGAAATAAGATTTATAAAAGTCTCTTCGATTATATAGCCTAAATTCGTTTGTGTTTTCTTTATTAACTACACAAGACAAGAGTTGCACACATTTCAAGTTCAAACAATGGAAAAATATACTTTTACATTGATATTCATAAGTTTACGTTCGCCACTTGCACGCTTTAAAATATTCTGTGCATAAAAACAAAAGAAGCCAAATCAACATGAACGGCAAGTTTGCTAGTCTAGAGCAGGTCATGAAAATCTTGACTACTTTTGGGAGACCAACTAGTCTTGATGTCGACAAATGAAAACTTCTATGTTATGCAGTACAAATCAGATTTTAAAAAAGTCATAAATACCTATTTTTGATGGCTATCACGATTTCAGGTTAAGAGGTGATAAAATGCTTCTTTTTATCTTGGAGATACGATTTTGTGTGCAAGATCGTCAGTCATCGTTCGAGATTGGTACGTACTTATATTGTTTCCCCAAAATAGGAGTTGAGTCCCTCGGTATCTTTGTTGTAATAACACGAGGTACTATCAGTGCTGTGAAGGTTTGGATCAGCAATGCAACCAAACTGATGTGTGATTTGTATTTGTATTCCTAAAAGTAATATGCAGATAGAGAAATAAGCATAATCAAAGTATCACTCGACTGGTAGGGATAAATAATTGAACTTATGGGGATCAAAGCACATTGGGCGTTTGAGGACGTTGACATCTGCGAAACATTATGCTATCATGCTTCAGAAAAACAATTTAGTAAATATTATGTCAAATTACTTTACTCAATATACAAAACAAGACCTAACAGTGCATGCCATGATTAATATCCCTTTATGGAAAGGTTTCAAGATGGATATTTTTTTTATCCTTACAGAAACAATTTCAGCTCTCACCTGTGCTGATATCACCATGAGACTGAGGATTTGGTTCAATTCAGAAAAACATAATAAGTAGTTGAGATTCACCTATTTCTCTTTGATGAAACAGGTACTGCGTGCGCACAAGCTAAACTACAACCCCTACCAATGATAACGATAGACAAGTCAACTGTACAAACTTTGTACAATACCAAGATTTGTTATTTTTGGTGCAACAATGTAGTATATTTACGTAACTCCACGCTTTATCTTCCATGCTTGCTCTCAGATCTAGTTGTGTGAGAACTTATTTTTAAAAAGGGGGCGCGTCTGACCTTACCTTGCCTTGAAACAAACAGCCATGGAAGGTGACAGATCAAAACAGTAAAGTGTAACTAAAACCTTCACTCTGTATACGAACCAGAAGTGATTCCAAAGAATCTTGTGTCCGCAAAGTTTTATAAAAATAGAAGATTTGACCTTATTTGCTAAGTTGTAATATAATCATTATGTTCTGAATCTCTCATAACAAGAGGACTCAGAGAAAAATCAATCACCATAGATGAGTGCTTATCATAAAACGTGCGTGGGCCTCCTAGTTTGATGTATGTCTCACAGTAATAACTTCGGAAGTTTCGGCACAGAAGTCTTGCATGAAAACTATTGCTTGTGTGATACCTGTCATCACCTGCCGACACTCTTGCATTCGACGTGAAGAGAATGAGTCATCTCATTGCAGGCTGCAGGTATGTTACATGGCCTGGCTTATCTTGGTTTACATTGCTGATCCCTTCACTCTCCACATAGGGTTGCTGGCGGCTGCTTTGAAGAATTCTACGATTACAAGTGCCGTCATTCCGAGAAATTCCGTGAACAGTGTTTGTTTTCAACAGCGTGAGCTCTTCACGTAAGGGAAAAAAATTGGAACAACCAGATTGTTGGCCAAAGCGGATTTTTAGGTTGATCTGTGTGCAGAATGGAAGCATGGGTATTGGCAAGTCTATTTTCTTGCGATAGTAATATTGCATCACAAAAATGTATTGAATTAAATGCGGTGTGTAAGCTGTGAGGAAGGATTTTTCCCGCACATATCAACTTAGTCTGTGATAGTACCCAGATTATTAAAGTCTTGTATCTCTATGACGAAAAAGAAAAACTTGAGATACCATAGTCTATTATGCGAGTATTCTATCCTCTTAGTTGACGGTATTCAAAGCGATGTATCAGTTACAATAATGTTTTTCGGTAAGTTTCCGACACTGCTTGCATCTGACCTCGCAGCACCACAGAAACTTGCAGTCGCAGTCGTGTACTTCTTCCTCTATGAGAGTCTGGTAACCCCGCCCACAGCACATGAGCTTGCAGCCGTCTAAGCCAGGACTTTCCTTTTTACACTGGCGTCCGCGAGTGCCCAAGGAGCCCTGATCGGGCTTGTGCTCACAAAAATCTGGCGATTCTTTCAGATAAACGAGATCCTTCTTGGTGGGGCGCTTGTGGAGGTTAGTGATGCGTTTCAGCTTAGCTCTGGAGTTGTCCCAACGCACCACGCTTGCCCCATCAAACTTGTTTTTGAGTAGGCTGCCAATGCGGCGAAATGGCTTCATTTTGCGCCAACAAACCTGAACGGAGCAGTCCCCTGATACACCGTGACACTTGCATACGATCCGCATCTCTTCTTTTACTGTCTGTGGAGGCAAAGTAAAACAAAAAAAAATGAAATGGTATATTTTGCAATCATTTTGCCAACTTTCTGAAAGAAAAATAAGAAGAAAAAATAATATTGTTTGAAACGAACAATTTTCAGTTCAGTAGTTTAAATTCATACCATTTGACTTAACTTTCATCATGCCCTGATAAATTCTATACGCTTCTTTTACCTTATATGTGCTCTGAAAATTAAGTTGTTCTTTTTCGGTGGATGATCCCAAAATTTAAAAAAAGACTTCAATATCTAAGGAACTAGTCTCAGTTTATCAACTTCTTGCGGTTTCAAGTTGTGCCTTTTGAAGGTGAGGATTTAAACAATGAAATTATTCAGATTTGTCTTCTTCTTGTTCTTTCTAGTGAATCTGTTGCAGTGAATGCTCTTTACTTGAAATTTTTCGCTTCCTATTCATTGAATTTTATTCAAAATGGTACAAGTTACAACAGAAAATAAACATGAAAGATAAACCCACCTTTCTTCCAGCTCCGTTGTTCCAAAGATTCATACTACCACGTTCATTCCGCTTTGTTTCCACAGCGTCGACAAATTTTTTGGCGAATCTGGCCCCATAGCGCACATTGTCCGAGCATCCTCCCCACTCGAAGCCTTCAGCGGGCTGCCAGCGCGGCGCCCTCTTGTCGCAGCCACACTTGGTCAGCTCACCTTTGGAGCAGGCTCGCGTCACACTGTAGGTGATCCCCGCGGAGGATATGGCGTAGATGTAAGCTGTCTCACGACTCTCTGGGTAGGGGAACAGACAGCCAGTAATGAATTGTATGCATGTACTATGATGGTGATTATGGAAAATGATGGTGTTGACAATGATAATGAATTTAGCGATGAGGTATGCTGGTTATGAAAAATGGGGAAGACAAGGATAATGATATTTTGAGATTCGGAATGGTTAATTTTTTACAGGTAAGCTTATCAACAGATCACTGAGTATAAAATCAATGAGGCCAGATTAGTTAGTACTTATTAACCAACAAATAAATTAATCAATGTAAAGATTATGTTACTTACTCACAGAGTTTCGCTAAATTAAAATGAATGATGAAAGTAGTAATAATATGTATTAGAAGAAGTAATATCAACAGCTTTTCATCTATATCAGCATCACAATCCGCTCCATAATTACTATTGTATCTACCATTTCTACAGACATACATCAATTCAGTTAGGGCGCAGGTAACCCTCAGTTTAGATTGTTTGCACAAATTTTAGTCAGAGACTGTCGAAGTGGATTGGGTCTTCATCCCATGAGTAGATTTCTAGAGTCATCGGAGAACTATATGGCCCTATTGTACTCTGTTGTAGGGCCTCATCTTTTTAATTCCGGTCTACCGACTGGGTCTTAAAATTGATTAACAAAAAAAGATTGAACCGCTGTTTAGTGGATGGGCCATATAAAAACAATCAAACAATTCATTTTATATTCTTCGTCACTAAGACCATTTTATTTAATTACTTCTATTCCTGCTGATTTTTCCTAGTTTCGTTTTGTTTCGTTTGTTTTTGGTTGGGGTTGTTGTTGCTGTTGTTGTCGTTGTTGTTGTTGTTGTTGTTGTTGTTGTTGTTGTTGTCGTTGTTGTTGTTGTTGTTGTTTTTGTTGTTGTTTTTGTTGTTGTTGTTGTTGTTGTCGTTGTTGTTGTTGTTGCTTTGTAGTTTTGTTGTTGTTTTTCAATCTTCCTTTGCAACATGTAACGTTTTAAATCTTCGAAAACAAACAAAAATGTTCGGAAACTTCAATTGCCTGAAAATTGTTCGTTCAATACGAACCTTATAAAATTCTTCATTGTCGTATTATATAAGACGTTTTAAAAAAGAGCAAGAACGGGCTTCTCTTCTAAAGCTTGCTTCGTTAGGCCTTTTTCTAATTTTAAAAAAAAATAAACTTAATTTTGTCGCATCCAGTCACTTTTCTTCTAATAATTTAAAGATGGACCCATCATTATTTCTGAGGTTTAAGAATTTGTATTACTACACTCGTCCGATCTACAGGAGGTGGCGTTCCTCTTTAAAGGGACAAAAGCAGCGCGTGCGTCTGAATTAACTTTAAGGGATAAAGAATAAAAAGTAGAGGCGAGCGTGGACCATCCGCACAAACACTTTGTGTATCTTCCACATTCCGAGGTCCGGCAGTCACAATAGGCCTCAGCTTTCTTGCGGAGAGAAAAGTAAACTCGTGTATTTCACATGGCTGGGGACATAGAGGACTGCTGCGGGAGGCTTGCCTTACCATCTGGTAGTCGGATTCACAGAGTAAGTAAAGGCAGTCAGAATACTGAACACCGAGGGGATTTGTGCTCCGATTCTGAAAGCCTCGTATAACAAGAGCATGAGGGTGTTAGCCGGTGATCTTCTTTCCTATAATAGATTCTTCTTCATGGATGGCGCACTAAAGTGGGTTTGGGTTCAGTTTGCCTCCATCTCTTCTGGGGCTGATTCGGGACACGCTTGGTCCTCAGAGAAAGCCTTTGATCTCAAAATCTACTTAAACGTCTATGTTTTCGCTATTAAAGAAAGCAAACACAATTCGGCAACATTGTCCTTGCCTCTTTTATGCATCTACAGGAAAGCATTTTCACCCCTCGTGTGGATATGTGTAATCCATTGCAAACATTCTCGAATAAAAGCTCATTTCTTCCTCACGACTTCAAGATTAGAATTATCCGAACCGCCCCTATCGAACACCGCTGTTCTCAGGTGTTTCGTCTCCTTGACTAGTTGTATTTTAAATTTTTTCATGGATTTTAAGTCTCTCACAAAGTATTTCACTTTGACAAGGTGTTACACGTTGATCCTTTCTCCTTTATAAAAGTGTTTTAATGGAGTGTATCCTCATCACCCTTTTATCCTTTGGTTAGCACAACCAACATGCCCCAACTTCTCTCTACATATCCACCACATGACCGTGTCATCCAAAGTTTCATCTTCTCCGCTCTTCGTCTGATTCTGCGCCGAACGGGTTTTCATAATCTTGTTTTGAGCAAACACTTGACGTAGCTGATTCTCTACTTGAACGTTCTTGGTCGATTTTGGCACAGAGCTATGAAATGATTTCGGTCAGGGAAAAAAAAGATTCTTGGGTTGCACCTGAATCCACTATGGATATTGCAGTTTTATTCTTCAAACACCTTTTCTCTTTGCACATTTAGGGTTGGAAAAGTGCGCAAGCAGAAACTTGGCTCTAACATTGGCCACAATTGTGTTTGCTGTTCTGGCGGGGTCTGTCTTCCGGCTCCGCCAGCCGGGTCTTGATATATTTGTTCCCAAAGTGTGTGCAAGAAATAACCAGGCAGTTGTCGACATTGACGCCCCCTTGAGGGCTGTCCTTTGATGTTCGGGCAGCGCTTCAAACTTAAATTTGCTTTCAGTAATTAACTGGTGAGCGGCGCACACAAGCAACTGTAGAGACAGCGTTAGGAATATTCTTGATTCACTTATGGGAGGCCCTCGAGAACTGCTTTGATGTCCTCCTTCATAGCTTTATTATCTCGGAATAACTGCGTGTGGTGTGACCTTAAAAAACTTACCACACCGATGGTAGCAATATTTTTACATTAATTTTTATGCTACATTCTATGACAAAGGCTGAGAACTACTATTCTTTTAACAACACTAAAAGTAAAACATTTTAAGCAAAAATTCTTTGCGTCTATTAGGCGTCGGGATTACAAAATGCTCTTTTGAACAATTTATGAATATTAATTTATTTGAAAACAAACATGGACGTTCTTAAACCCGAAAATTTTTAATGTTCTCGAGACTTTTAACTTAAATAAAAGTGGTATTAGTACGGTATGAATGGATAAAATGCGCTTGGTTTCATATTTAACTTTACAAGATGAAAACAGTCATCCCCTCCCTCTCTCTCTCTCTCTCTCTCTCTCTCTCTCTCTCTCTCTCTCTCTCTCTCTCTCTCTCTCTCTCTCTCTCTCTCTCTCTCTCTCTCTCTCTCTCTCTCTCTCTCTCTCCCCCCCCCTTTTTTCCCCGAAATTCTTCTATAATAAATGAATAGTAAGAAGCAAAATGAATTTAGAAAAAAGATTTTTTAAAAACAAAATTTTAGTGAAGAGACTTGTCGATCGGACTTTCTCAAGTCTTTTTTTTTTAAGACTTAGTACCCAAAATGAGTTTGTAATTGTAAAAAGAGAAAAAGTAGCGTTTACTAGTCTTTTTAGTTCTTTTTGTCCTACCAAACGATTTTTGAGCTTCCGAAGATCCAGTATGTTTTTCGTAAATCAAATATTAAAAAGATTGATCAGCCATACAGATTTCCTGCCATTATTTTGCCCTTCGGTTCTTTGATGTCCTTTTACTACACATTTTACATGGCGTAAAATATAAACGTTTTAGTACTAGGAGAGAAATAGAGCCATCCGTTTTATAAATGCGCCGCTATAAATCTTACATGATTGTAATTGAAAATATTAAACTTCTTTCAGGTAAAAGTTTATCAAAGCCAGTGTTGGACAATGACAATTTCTGGATAAAATATGAATTCAAAAACTGAACAGATATTACGACTAACGAGGCTGGAAGTGCCCAAAGGGTCATCAAGCAAAAGGGATTTCAAAGATTGTTGAATATCGAAGGGAAAACGTAATAAATAGGAGAAAGAAGAAAAATTACAGCACATCTGTGAGAGCCCTGTAAAACAGATACAACAGATTTAAAACCGAAAGCTTTGGAATATTATATTACTACTGAGTATGTTCATAAGAGCCTGATTTTATTGCTTGGTGATATGAAAAGACAATATTAGAGGGTGGTCGTTTAGTTTTGTTTTGTTCAATCTCTTAAGTGAAGTGGAGTGTCCTTTCTTGAACTCCGTTCGGAACGCCGTTATTTATTAAGCTGTAAAAAAATCAACTCACTTGTGTGGAGCACTGGGCCGAACACTGATGTGTCGTTGTTGAAGGTGGAACAGTTCCATCTCCTGTCCTGGAACTGGTGCTGGCACTCTTGTATGCCCATGGCGGCGCCCTCGCGGATCACGTCCAGCAGCCGTTCGTCATCCCCGCAGATGTCTCTTTGATGAGGCTGCAGGTATGGAAGCTCCTCACATTGGGTGTCGGGCATGTAGCGCACCTCGTCTGCCAAGATCTGGTAGGAGCTGGCTACACCAAGATACCTGGACCGTGATATATAAACGAAGATGGATATATTACACAGGAAACAACAAGAGCAGAGACGTAAATAATTTTTCTGGGGGATGATGGGCGGTTGGTTTCTTTTTGTTTGTTTTTGTTTGGTTTTTTTTTTTTTGTTTGGTTTGGTTTTTTTTTTTCGTGGTTTTTTTTTTGTGTGTGTGTGTGTGGGGGGGGGGGGGTTGTTTTTGCCTTTATTCGCGTTTATTAAGAAATTTTAAACTGAGTTGCATTTTGCAGTGACAGGACAAGACAAGAGGCCCAAAAAAAATCATATGAAATCCCCTGTTTTTGTTTTTTGTTTGTTTTTGTTGTTGTTGTTGTTGTTGTTGTTGTTGTTTTGCTATATCGCCAAACGAGCGGAGCAATTCCATCAATGAAGGTGTATCTGGCCTGCATATATCCTTAAAGTTCTCGCAGAGTTCGAAACTGTGCCAGGTGCTGTTGGAAGTGGATATGTTTTGGTACGAACGGTACAAAAGATTGTGCTGAAAGGAATTGAAGTACTATTTCATTATGCCAAAATTCATCCATGATTGTATATACTCAAAAGTGTAAAATAACCCCTTGATAGTAATGGAGAGAGGGAAAAATGAGATAAAACTATGAAAACATCCATTCTATAATGAAATTCATGGGCGCGGATTGCCGCTGTGTTATTAAAGAACGATTTCCTCTTTTCACACAATTTAAAGAGGAAACGAAATATATTATTTAGTTTCAATTATCAATCAATTAATTTAATGACGAAAAATTTAGGATTTCGTGAGGAGGTGAAGAATGAGACCCAATAAAATGAGCCACATGTATATTATTAGTTGATGTGCTTAAAATAGAAGACTCAGCAAGAATTAGTAATCTAAGCTCCCTAGCAGTAATGAGAAAATTATGCTTTCAAAAGATATGAAATAATATTGCTCTTCAATTTGATTATCTTTCTTTTTTAAATTATAATAACTTCGTTAAAGTGAGAAGGGGTCACGGGTGCCAGTTCTTGTTATCTTTCCTTGTATCAAGTTCTTCAATCTCACCTGGTTTCCCTGAGAAGTGCATGTTTTCCATCACCGAGTGGCTTATTTCTATCCTGCTGTGGGTTATTTATTTTACATAGGAAGTTTGCTCTCCTTGACCCTTTCCTTCTTTGCGCTTCATACAGATTACTGTGTTATGTGCTATCCACAGCAATTCATTTACGAATATGTATTGCGCTAACTCGTGTCAATTACTTTATACAAATATCGTATAAATAATATTTATCATTTTATGAAGATATATTATTATATAATTTAAAAACAAATTGATGAATTACCATAAATTTTCACAAAATATTCATATACTTCTTTGATATCACAAAATAGTATAAAGAACGTAACTGTGGTTAAAGTTTGTTTTCTATTATCTGAAACAGAAAATGTACTGATTTCTAAATGATTGAATTGGTCGGAAGCTGTTTCGCTGTGCCTTCAAAGTAATCTCTTCATCAAAATCTATAATCAGGATTCATGTCTCTTTCCCTCTCTTTCTGTCTGTCTGTCTGTCTGTCTGTCTGTCTGTTTGTCTGTCTGTTCGTCTGTCTGTTTGTCTATCTGACTGTCTGTCTGTCTCTCTCTCTGTCTCTCTCTCTTTCTCTCTCTCTCTCTCTCTCTCTCTCTCTCTCTCTCTCTCTCTCTCTCTCTCTCTCTCTCTCTCTCTCTCTGGATCTTTATCTGTCTTATCATTCTCATCTCTTTAAGTTTTCTTATCTCTGTCTCTCTCTATTAATGTTTTCGTCCATTTAACTCTTGCTCTTTGTATTTTTCCACTAGGTCATAACATTACTGCGTGGATATTAGGTATTCAATATCCGTTTGGAACTGTATAATGATTTTGTTTTGTATGTTAAAACGGCGTAGAAATATCGAGATATTCAAACTATCCCATGAAAGTGAGAAAACTAAAATTCTGTTTTCGCAAACATCGGAGAATTTTTAAATTTAAGAAATCAAAATTAAGTGCTCAGTGAAATAATCAGCTGCCCAAGCAAGCTGCAGCTGTACCTTTCAAACTCAGTGCTGCTCGTTAGTGGAAGTTAAACCCAACCCATTGTTACGCGCACAAAGAAGCGCAAAATTATCATTATAACTTGGGCTGTATTCTGGCGCCACTGGATGCATATTTACACACAAGGGGTCCCGAGGAGATTCAAAGGTAATTCAATATACAATATATCATAAACAAAGTTCAGAGTTAGGGCTTGAAAATAACAACAAAATGCCATCGATACCAGCTCAGATATCTAACTGATCCCCTTGGGCGCCAACAGATATGGACGCACCCCGTAATTATATTCATGGCAAGCTCTGATCTCGAAGCACCATGGCTAAGGCATTATAATAGCAGCTGGGGATCCAGCGAGCCAGACAAGGGTAGCACGCCTTGGAGATAATTTCCTCTCATGAGAAGGAAATAAAACCAAAACTCAAAGAAGTGCCAACCCCTGCCAAGGTGCTCAAATACCGGATCAAGCCCTGCCTAATCTAGGCTTGGGTTATTTGATCCATAGGAAACAGACAAAAAAAATTTAGACGGCCGTTCTTCTATGGAGCAATAAAATATGAAAACGTTGCTGGCAACCCAGATGTCGTATTAAATAACCAAGTAAGGAAAGCAAATACATATTTGCTGTGCAAAATATGATTGAAGTGTCTCTAATGAAGCGGCATCTTCTCCATCAATAATATTATGGTTACTGCTTCTGAAAATGTGAATACATTTACCTGCAATATTACTATTACTGCTGCTGCTTGTGCTTAATAATAATAATAATTATAATAATAATAATAATAATAATAATAATAATAATAACAACAACAACAACAACAACAACAACAACAACAACAACAACAACAACTACAAGAACAACAACAACAATAATAATAATAATAATAATAATAATAATAATAATAATAATAATAATAATAATAATAATAATAATAATGATGATGATGATGATGATGATGATGATGATAAGTAATTTTTATTGCTGCTGCTGCTGTCATTGCATCTGCTTCTACTAATATCATAGCAACAAAAGATCAAAAGATAACCATTCCGAGACGCAAAAAGGGATTCTAAATAAGAAGTATCGAAAGTCTAAAAAAAAAGTATGTTCAAATAATAATGAATAGAAATATGAATGATACCGAAAATTCTTTCGGGTTAATGAAAACTAATACAAATGACAAGGAAGAAAGAGGTATATAAGAAAAATTCTAGAGCATTATTATTTCCTCATGAGACGAATCCTCATAATGACTATTTCTGACGTTTATGGCCATTATGACTCCCAACCTGCTTTCTTCTTGCTTTGTTCCAAACTATTTCGTTCTACCGTAAATTATTTTAACACAATTATTTTTCAAGAGACACGGATTATTCGGCAGTATTGTCATAATAGAGAGGGGCACAAATTTTAATATATCACCAATAATGAGTGCTCAGGTTTCAAAGGTAATTGAGAGATAAACTATCATAAAGCTTTATTAGCATGATACATCATACAGTGGTTCGTGTACGAAAACCCACACGTTGTTTTTTGTTGTTGTTTTTTTTTTTGGTGTTTTTTTTTGTGTTATTTTGGGATTGTTGTTTTGTTTTGTTTTTGTTGTTGTTGTTGTTGTTGTGGTTGTTGTTGGGTTTGTTTGTTTTTTGTCTTCTTTGTTTTGTTTTGTTTTTTGTTGTTTGTTGTTTTTGGGTTGTTGTTTTATTTTTGTTTTGTTTTTTTGCTTGACTATAGTTATTGACTGCGGATTTGCAAGAACTGCGATAACAGTTGATTGCTGTGCATTTTTAAAGTCTTCAGCTTCACTAGAATTGGACTGTCTCTCGACTATCCGTAAGATTTTATTGCATGTTTCGACGGCACGCCGAAACTAGTATAAAATCTACAAACACTGATAAAATATGTCGACTAGAACCACCCCCTACACTACTCATATTGAAAATCATTGCTTTTCCAGCGAATATTTAGAGTTACTTCGATCAAGCAGTGTAGTCTGAGCTCTCCGCGGACGGCGCTTTCATGGAGCTTTGTCGATACGGTGCCATTGGCGAACAAGAAAGATTTGTGGATAAATATGAAAGAAAAAATGACCAAACAATGAATGATATCCAAGAAATATACCAATTCGTTTAGAAAGTGTAAAAGTGTTTAGCTCAGTACACACACATACACGCAATATTCAGACGTAAAAGATATAATTATATTGCGAAATAGGTAGAGATGGGTGTATGTAGATGGATGAAAAGATAGCTATGTTAGTCTCTCTCGACAAAGAGATAAGTACATGGGAAGATAGAAAGATAGTTACATAGAAGAGTAATTCAGAATAAAGATCATTTGTATTGACGTGTAATGATAAATCGGAAAATAGATAAATAATAGCTTATAGACAAATAGATGAATTGTTAGGCGGACACTTTGATACACATATAAAGACATAGAGAGAGACACGGATAGTCGGAGCAAAGAGGAGAAAGATAGAGAAAAAAAAGGATGATAGGGCGAAGGAGTAATTAATGCTTTAAGAACTGTGACAAAACATGTAAAAGACATATGCTGTTTTGGATAATAATTATTATTATGCAAGAACATCGGTGCTTTGAATGAAAATCAATGCTTTTGTGCACAGGCAGTAAACAATTAAATGTCAGTGAAGAAAAAAAATTACAAGGTGTTGGTCTGAAAGTTTTCAGCAGTGTCACGTTTACAAGATTCATTTCTGTATGACCCTGTTGTAACCCACTCTTCTGGACACATTGACGGCTTGGGGAGGTCATGCAAAAGGTGCCAACATAAAGGTCAAAAAGCTCCGATTTTTTCCTTTTTATGTATCCCCAGAAAGATGGATTGACATGCCCAAGCAGTTCACGGAATCAAATTTTTTTCTCTCTGATTGCTGTAAAAGATAATGCCAAAATTGGTATAATTTTGCAAATCCTCAGTGTTTTTCAAGACATGAAATTATGACGAAGCAAGAAAGACAGATCTGACCTTTCCTTCTTTTGTTCAGAAGAAGGAACTTGCGAGAGATAGTTAGACTGATCTGTCTTGGGTAATGATGCAGCAGCTGAATTTAACAGGTAATTTCGGAGTGAAGCTTTTATAGCTATTTTATTGTCCTGTTGCTGCACAGAGGCCTGTTTATATGTAAAACATGTATCGCGATTTTTACTGTTCCTCTCATGTCAACAATGACTTGGGCACAACGAGCTACCCTCCTATACCTCCCCTCGCAAACACAAACAAAAACACATAGACTCTCCCTCTCTCTCTCTCTCTCTCTCTCTCTCTCTCTCTCTCTCTCTCTCTCTCTCTCTCTCTCTCTCTCTCTCTCTCTCTCTCTCTCTCTCTCTCTTCGTCTCTTTACCATCTCCCTTTTCTTATATCTCTTTTTATCTCGATATCTATCCGTTTTCGATTTGTTGTATTACAATGTATTCGTCGGTTTTTTTTTTCTAGTTCTTTTGTACCTAATCATGATTACATAATTAAACTTCTCTCTCTCTCTCTCTCTCTCTCTCTCTCTCTCTCTCTCTCTCTCTCTCTCTCTCTCTCTCTCTCTCTCTCTCTCTCTCTCTCTCTCTCTCTCTCTCTCTCTCTTTCTGTCTCTAACTGTCTCTAGCTCTCATCCTTTTTCTATATGCATATTTAATCTCCTATCTGCCTTCTCTTCTCATAATTATATTTTCATTTTGCTTTTCTTTCCTCATTCTTTGCCGTAAATCTTTTTCTCGCTCTTCTCTTTTTTATTCCTCTCTCATCCATATCTATTTCTGTCTTCAATCTGTCATTATCTTTTCATCTTTCTCTCTCCCATTTATCTTTACTTTAGTAAGTAAATGTTATTTTATGCTTTAATCTGTTTGTTTATATTATATTGAAATATATAAAAGATGATTATAAATTCAAGTAGATAATATTATTCCCTTTTCAAACTTTTTTACTACTGTACTCGACTTTGCAGATAATAAACCTCCAAAGTCAAACCAGTCGATGGAAAGAGATAAGTGATTCAAGTAAAACAGTCATTTATATAGGTCAACCACAACGTGGCACTATGATCGCAAAAAGAATTTATTTTTTTTTTAATAAACAGGCTCCAAGTCTGGAGAGTGGAAGTAGACGCAATTTGTGGCTTGTGATCTAAATAACATCTAGGAAAATAGGAAGATTGTGGATCCATCACAGTAATTGTCAAAAATGTGAAATTATCTGGAGATTTTGATGCCTTACACCACAAAAAGACGTCTCATTTGATACAGATTATGCTAACATGATCCAACTTAAAATGGAAATGAGAGGAATATGCTAGGAAGATTCTAAAGTGGTGTCATTATCAGAGGTTGGGGGAAAAATCAAGACCAGGAAATAGCTTGTGGTGGTTTCATAATTATTATTATTATTATTATTATTATTATTATTATTATTATTATTATTATTATTATTATTATTATTATTATTATTATTATTATTATTATTATTATTATTATTATTATTATTATTATTATTATTATTATTATTATTATTATTATTATTATTATTATTATTACTATTATTATTATTATTATTATTATTATTATTATTATTATTATTATTATTATTATTATTACTATTATTATTATTATTTCCTGGACAGAATAGGCTACAACTTCTGTGTTATTATGATTCCGATTTACATTCTTTTTGCAATAGACTATGGTGCCTTGATTGGTAATTTTTTTTCCAATTTTCCTCAAATCACATTGTATCATATTTAAACTTGATTGTTCCTAAAAACAATGTCTTTCCAAATTTGCTTTAGATAGATAATGGTTTATATCTTAATAAGACTTGGAAATCACAAAAACATTTGGCTAAGTCGACAATCTTCGAAGAAATACTTGTTTTCACTTTTGTTGAAGAAAAACGGGAAGAGTGACGAAAAATCAGCGGACAGAAGGCAACAAAAGCATAGATTAAGAAAGAGAGAGAGAGAGGAAGAGAGAGAGAGAGAGAGAGAGAGAGAGAGAGAGAGAGAGAGAGAGAGAGAAAGGTATATACACATTCAATAACATTGACATAGTGAGCGAGGGAAGAGAGAGAATGAGTAATGAAGAGAAAATGTTTCATTGTGAGGTATGGTTTTGAGTCAAGTTATCAACTTCAAGCAAATGATTATATACAAAGTATTTTCAAATAGAAATGTTAAGCTTTCACGGACCAAGTCTAGCGGATTAAATCTCAAAGCAAATCGGATTCAGAGTAATATTATCAGCGTTAGGTTCAGGCACTGTTATCAATCCATCTATTACTTATACATGTAATTGTAAACTGAAAAACTATGAAGGGGTTGAAAGGAGAACATCTTTTTTATGTTGTTTTTTGTTGATTCATACAGTTCTTAAACTTCGTAAATAAAATAAAGTGTTCTTTTTTTTTCATCTGAACATCGAGGTGATTGTCAAAAACAAGGGAAGCATGACTTACCGAAGTTCATATTTAGCTTGTAATATTATATAACGTAATAAACGGAGTAGGAGGACTAGGTGGATCAGGAAAAGGACTACAGGCTAAGAGCTGGTACTAAGTAGACCTTAACGCATATTGTATTTTAACACTGAGGTTCATGGAAGCTTGCCCATCTCGATTAATGTCACATCTTGTGTGGTGAAACCAAAGTTTTTCTAGGCTTCGGCTGCATTGTTTGAAGTGTTGTCCGCTTTACGGGGTAACCATCCGCGTCCATTGTCCGTGTTAACTGGCACTCAGCGGAATCTATTCAAGGTTAGCGAGATGTGGCCGTAGATATTCACACCAGATTGAATCTTGCTCTCGGCACTACGAGGAAACAGAGACGTCAAGGAATGCCTCGCTACAGCGCACCTTCACCAGCTCAACATTTGACTGGATGGCACGCTAAAACTATTCTATTAATTGAAATCCTGCTCCGGGCAAGTACTGAGATGTACTTAACGCTGTGTCAAACGACACAAAGTGCCTTTTCAAGGAAGAGTTTTGAGATCTGGTTGCTTTAAGAGAAAGTATAAGCAGCAGATGGCGAGAGCGCATTCTGCTATATGATCCGTGATGTTATTTTTAACCATCCTCTCAGTCAAAGATCGTGACATCTTTTGTACAATGAAAAATTAATGATGAAGTAAAATAAACAACGAAATCTTAATATTATCCGTATTAAATCAGAATCAAGCTGCACGTAAAACCTCCACCCTAATTGTTCATTTTACAAAATAAAATAGATTATTCATGGAAGTGATATTTTCAAAAAATTAGTAACTGTACGCTTTGAGTTATTACTTTCATTTAAACAATTTCCACTTATTACAAGTATATTAAATAAGTTTTGCCAGAGATTAGAAAGTGTGTCGGTCAATATGTATGTATGAAGTCAGAGTTTGAGGAAGTAATTTCTTTAATAGTAGGCTGTTTAATTTTTACTCCTCTATCAGGCTTGCTCTTTATGGACTGGGAGAATTTGAGCCCCTATTGCAGTAATGTATTATTCAAAGCACGAGGTTTTTGGCACGCAAATTGTATATTATTTTGTATTCTTCAAGCGGTCTTGGAACAATAGTGTTGTAAAAGGCTTAACTACTGACTGGGAATTTATGTGTAAAATTTTGGCTTGCCCAAGACAAGTATACACTGTATCAAGGCATATGGATCAAATGCTTAGCCATCAGATTCTGGGCTTAATTCACTTTCTTCTCATCATAAGTCTTCTTAATTCAAAAAGAAAGGGAAAAAATTTCTCATTCGATTTTATTATTTAACTGAACTTCGCAAGACCGGATGAATGCATTTCAATGATTTACGCGATTATTATGTTCTTTTCGATACATGTATATCTAATCGTGCAGTTATGACCAGGAAATTACCATACGTTTTGTTACACTGTTTGTATTTTTAGTTATTTCGTTTTGTTTTATTTTGGTGGAATTTTTTGTGTTTTTGTTTTGATGTTGATTTTTTTTTTTAATTATGTATAAAAGTTGTTTTGTTTTTTTTTTACATGCGCGGCAGAAAAAAAGAAAACAAGCATACGCATTGTTTGAAAATATTTTCATGGCCCGCACAAGAAAAAAAACATCGTTTTCATCCTCCCTTATTCCTAGGAAACTTCAAACCCAGCAAGATCTGTCTCCCTATAATAATCCTCAGAAGAAACTTCTGATCTCAAACAAATTTCTTAGTCCGCCTTGCTTCCCTCTTATTATTGAATGTGGGTGAGAAGAGACAGGTGAAGCGTTGTAAACTGACGCAAACACACTGGCCCTTGCACACCCATTTCAGGCCATAAAGTACCCAGACTCTTTCAGGTGATCATGTTTCTTATCAACTGTAAATCGATGACATAGATTGATCAAGTCGGTGTATATCCTGTCTGGCACAAAAGGCTCTGTGAGGAGCCTTTTCGGTCACAATCACGTAACGACAGACTGTTATGCGACTGCAGAGAAAGACGATCCTTCTGATTTTTTATAAAAAAAAATATGTTAACGAGGAGAATTAATGCACCGTGGTGCCTGAGATACAAACCCGAATCTTGAAGCAGATGAGGATTATTCTTTATATTGCACATTCTCAGTTCAGCTTTTCTTGTCGTCATAATAATAGATTGTAGCTTTACAACCATAATAAGCAATCAATTTTAATTTTTATTTCCTCTTCTATCGTCATCATTGCCCCTTATTTTTTGTTGGTGTGTGTGCTTTTTTTCTTAATATACCGGTATTTTAGAAGGTGGGGAGCTTTAAAGAGCACACATTTTTAAAGAACAAGTGGAACCTATTTCAATGTTTATGCGTGGAATTGTGGATTATTACAACTTATATCGTTGATATGATTGTATTTTTTTTTTAAAGTATTACTGTTTGTGCCACTCTAACATTAGTCTTTGAAATGGCTAAAACCGGGAGAAGTGCAACTATACTATGACTTTGGTTAGATTGTATCCCGAATTGCGACGTAATGTGCGTTAAATTTCTAGGTGTTGTACATCTGAGTGTATAGATTGAGTCAAGCAGTGACACGCTAGTTTGTAGCAAGTTATTGACAATCTGTTTCTAACCGGAGCGTCTTATCGTCCAACAACGGAGGAACGTCTGTGCGGTTCTTGCCATTAGCAGATCGGCAGCTTCTCTGACATCGCACAGGTTTGTCTCTCGAGAAGATGCAAGAGACGCTGGGAAGTCTCACTTCTCCAAAGAAGGGTTCACGCTCCGCTGATTTCGCAATAGGACCAGATAATCATGTTACAGAAAATGGGGTGGCAAAATTTAATAATCAAACGAACTTACCAGTGATGTTTGATTGGGACTCCATCGACTCCATGAAGGAATGGGAGGGACAAACGAGATGTCACGTGTCCTCAGGCTTTAACGTGGATATCACAGTGACAGACAAGACGCAAAGGAAGGGACAAACATGACGTGGGTATGAGCACAATACTTGTGCGAAAAGCAAGAGAGGGCGTTTGTCCCTCCCATTCCTTCATGGAGTCGATGGAGTCCCAATCAAACATCACTGGTAAGTTCGTTTGATTATTAAACTCCATCTCCCCATTCCAGAATGGGATGGCCCAAACGAGATTTTAAAGGTCGTGTCTGTCACGTGATTAGAAGAAGAAAGGTCAAGCCTTGTTGGTGTGAAGATTGCTGTGGAGAGAGATAATCTAACGGGTTGATGTTAGTACCGCATGGCAGAAACGGCGTTCACTGTCCGCCATGAGTGGACGTTTATAATACCGAGCAAAAGTGCTGGATGACTTCCATCCAGCAAATTTGAGAATTGTGTCCATAGGAACATGTCGAAAATCTGCAAGGCTAGTTGCTGCTGCTCTGGTTGAATGGGCTTTGAAGCGGACAGTGTCCACCCCTGACAGTCTCAAGACCTGTTTGGTCCATCTGCGAATAGTATCTCTAGAGACACCTTTGTACGGCTTAGCACATTGTACGAAAAATTGATCTGATTGTCTCAATAGTTTAGTCCGCTTTAAATATTCTTTGATATAAAGAACCGGACAAAGACGTCTATCTACGGGGTATGCACAGACAAGTAGTTTGTCCACATGGGCACCGGGTCGGCTCGTTTTGAGTAATTGCCTCATATGAAAATACACTCGACTGTGTTTGACAGTCATATTTTTAATGCAGCAATGCATCATTGATTGACCACGTTGGCCAGTAGCTAGGAGCATTAACATGAGTAGTTTCATACTCAGCTGTGGCAAGGACAGGGTGGCAGCAGATGACCATGATTTGAGAAATGTGAGGACAACCTCTGGATTCCAGACAGATGACGGTGGCGGTAATTGTGGTCTCAGGTTGAATACTTCCCTCATGAATTTTCGTATAAGAGGGTGATTGCCTATGGTGTCATTGTGAATATCTGACGCCAGAATACTTATGCTGGAGACAGCAGATTTTGCAGAATTTAAGGCACTATAACCAAGACCTTTATCATATAATGATTGTAAAAAGGCTAGGAAAGTATGTGGGTTCATTGAAATGGGATCTTCATCCCGTGGACAACAAAAAAGTAGCCATTTTTGGAGGTGGCAAGCGTATTGTTTCCTTGTTCCTCTCCGCCATGAAGCGATGATGATGCGGATAGTGCCTGCTGGAATGCCGCTTGTTTGCAAGATTTGCCGGATAAGCGGCAAGCTATCATCCTGGACTTGTTTAGGATGGGATGTGGATGTGGGTGGTGAGGATGTTGCAAGACTTGTTTGGACCCGATTAATAAAATCGGTACATCGATCATGAGGGCTACAAGCTTGGGAAACCAAACTTGTGTTTTCCAACACGGAACTATAACGACACAATCTGCCTCGTCCACTTCTATCTTGTTTAAAACTCTTAAAATAATGCTGAAAGGAGGAAAAATATATGCAAAGAATTGAGACCAAGAGAAAGAAAAAGCGTCTGTGCGCCAAGCTTCACTATCTTTGTACCTAGACACATAGCACTGAACTTTTCGATTTATTCTGCTTGCAAACAAGTCGATATCAAATGGACCATACCGCGCCTCTACTCTACAGAATTCTGCGGCTAACAAACTCCATTCTGTCTCTAAGCCTAGGCACCGGCTTTTCTGGTCAGCCTCAATGTTATCTACACCTGGCAGATGACTAGCCGTAATCCAATTGTTGCGCACAATGCACCATACCCAAAGTTCGCGAGTTATTATATTACATGCCTTTTTTGTGCTACCTTGGTTATTGATACACATAACTGTGGTGGTATTATCAGACAGTAAGTGAACAAAACAGTTTCTCTTGTTTGAAATGAAAGCTTTAATAGAAAGTAAGGCAGCCTTAAGCTCTAGACAATTTATATGTAATGACTGCTCGTCTTTAGACCACAGACCGCCTGTAACAACCCCATCGCTAATGCCACCCCAACCAGTATTGCTTGCATCAGTAGTTATGGTAATGGCGGGTAGATGTGGTGAAAGCAGAACAGGGTATTTATTGGCGTTGTGTCTCCACCATGATATGTCTTCACGCATTTCGGCCGTAATGAAAATTAGACTATCATAATCACCAGAGACCTGTTTGAGGGAGGCAGTCTTTTGGATTTCTAAACGTTTGCAAAATACTGTACCATATCTATTACCTGGTGTCAAAGCATTGAATTTTCCAATAAGTTCTGCGAGTACTCGCAACCATATGCTGTTCTGTTTGAGCACTGCATCTAACTGAGCCCTGAGTGAGGTCACTTTTTCATCTGATGGTCGAACAGACATATCATTGGAGTTAAGTACAAATCCCAGATACGTTATCCGATTTTGAGGGGTAAGGGAGCTTTTATCTTTTGAGATTTGAAATCCTAAACGCTCTATCAACGAAATAGTTTGTTCTGTCGCCTTCACGCATTCACCTACCGAGTCATGCACAAGTAATGCATCGTCGAGATACATCATTATTTGTACGTTTTGTTCTCTTAATGTTGCTAAGAAAGGTTTTGTTAGCTTTGTGAAAATTCGAGGTGAATCTTTATAGCCCATTACTAAACTTGTAAACTCGTAAAGTTGATCTCTGTGAATAAATCGAAAATATTTACAAGCTAGTGGAGATAAAGGAATCGTGTAAAAAGCGTCTTGCAGGTCTATGGATGTGAAAAAACACCCCTTCTTTATAAGGAGAATTGCATCTTTGAGTGTGTCCATCTTAAAATGAGTGTGTGCGACAAAGTCGTTAAAATGTTTCAAGTTTAATATCACTCTGTAGGTACCGTTCGGTTTCTTTCTTAAGAATACATTGGATATAAACTGGTCTGGAGAAGCGCAAGCCTTTTGAATGACACCTTTGCGCAGCAAAATGGTTAGTTCATTATCTATTATTTCGTGTTCTGCTTCCGACCAAACAAAACGTTTAGGGTAAGAAAATTGTATAGGTTTTATTAAAAAATTGGGCCAAACTCCTTGTACTTGATCAAGAATCCATTTGTCTGCTGTTATTTTCCGCCATTCGGCGATACAATGTCTAGAGCTACCTCCCTGAAAATTAACATGATCTATGTTCAAGAAAATCTCCCGTGAGCTAAGTAAATCTGTGCATGTATTGTGACCAACCGTATCTACTGAAGGTTCTGTGAGCCCGGAGGTTTTGTCTGAGGTCGAGGCGCACCCCTGCGAGGGTTCCGGTAGCCCCGCCACTGTCTCCCCCCTCGACTGAAGGAGCCGCGAGATGTCGGGGGAAACATCCGCCCCTGGCCGTTTTTTGAGCCACCATGTGGTGTGGTATAAGCATTTCTATAAATGCGAGGAGAAACTACATTTGTCAGTTTCAAGGAGTCGCCAATACTCTTCACGGTATCACTAAGTGAATCCCCGAATAAAAGTTCATTGCTTCCCTTTTGTGTAGGGCGGCACAATTGTTTAAATTCCTCCTTCAGATGAGGTTTCACAGAGTCTCTTCTCTTTTGGTTGAGTTCGGTGTATAAGGCTGTGCTTAACCGTAACTGATCTGCGACCATTGATCTTAATGTGTTATTAATGGTGTTTGGCGCGCTGCGGGCCTGAAAACTATCAAACATTTCTGCTGAAATTACGATCGACTTCACTACAAGAGTCACCAGTCTCTGCAACGCTACATCCCTCATCCGAGCGAATGAGGGCAGCACTTCCCAAATTTCTGGATTCATTTTCGGTGTGCACACATTCGGTGTGTTCGCAGTTGTGGGATATTTCTCCAGCACCGATTTAATTTTGTCTCGTGATACGTGGGTGCACATGCCAGTATTAATAACTTGCGCCACTTTATCATTTATATTTGCACCTGTCTGGTCATTCAAGAGAAAAAATTCTTGCAACTCGCTCAGGTCGTTTTCTTCGACTTCCTGTTCTCCATCCTCAGCATCCGAATCAACATTTGCACTTATATTAGTTAAAAAGTCGAACGTATCTTGTTCACGTGAGGGAGAAGCGCATTCTTTAGCATTGGTGTCAGCGCAAACCCGAGCCTTCTTCTTTTGTGACTCACACAAAGTCGAATCGCGACTAGCTGACGGGCCCTGGGCGCTGTAGGTATCAGATATACTGCCTGCCGCGGCGCGACAAAGATGACTTGTCAGGATGGAGCTGAGGTGTTGGAATTGGGTTTCCTGCAACTTTAGCATCAGCTCAGCAAATTGTTCAAACTGAGACGAACCTATGTCCCCTGATTTGGTGGACAAAGTAGACTCGCCTTGAGGCGGCCGGGAATGTGAGGATGAAGAGGAAGTCTTGCTTCGAGGTCTTTGTTCGCCATCTTTGATTGTTCTTTTGCCTACCCCCTTGCCTTTGTTGTGTGTCCCCGCAGAGCTCACACTTACAGTTTGTGCCGAATCTGCGATTGGCACTGGTGTCTCAGATTCATGAGACATGCTTTTTGTGGCACTTTGTGATAATACGAAAATGAAATAATGAAATAATAAAACAAAATGAATAATAAAGAATAGCCAAAAGATTAAAGGTCACCCTCAGCGAGGTATGACAAGTGAACCACCCTCAGCGAGGTATGGTAGATAAGCCACTCTCAGCGAGATATGGCAGTGAGGTCACCCTCTGCGAGGTATGACAATTGAATCCCCTGCATTTATTGCAGTAGGACCACCATTGGTGTATGTGCCAGAAATGACAACAAAGTAAAAAACTAAAATTGTTAATAATCCGAAGAAAGAATAAGGATAACACAGAAAACATAAGTAAATCCGAGAGAGTGAAAATCCACGACAAGCACAACAAGAAGACAACGTAAACTGAGGACACGTGACATCTCGTTTGGGCCATCCCATTCTGGAATGGGGGAGATGGAGTAGTGAAGAGACAGAGGTAATAAAGAGATAGATACGGGTAGAGACTAGATAAGAATGGCTGATCAATATGAGTTTATTCCAAAAAGGACTAAAAATCTGACGGGTTCGTTGACAATAAATTATGAAAATGCACCAAATACAAAGAAATTCACAGTTAAAAAAAAAATCATTCTTTCTTATAATGTAATAATAAATATATAGAATTTTATGATAAAGCTCTTTCAAACGGTTTTTTTTTATGTGTGTATCATCATGAAGGTTATCTTCCTCTTTATTCTTGAATACAAACGAAGACCTAATAGTATGTTTGCTTAGAATCTAGTTGCTTCTCAGGCACAGTATAAATTATAATAATAATAATATGGTAAACTTTAATTTTCCGTTTACTTACAAATCATAGATTCATCATGACAAGCATTTCCTAACTGCTGTAAAAAATGAGTAAAATCTAGTATATCAGATCAGAGGTGGGCGACGGAAAGAGTGATAACGCTCGGACAGAAGAGCAAGGAGACGGGAGAAATGTGCAGAAAGAGGAGACACCTAGAAAAATACATGTGAGATTCACAGTGCAAAATTCAGATAAAAGAGGTTGTAAAAAAAGATTAAAATCTCTCTCTCTCTCTCTCTCTCTCTCTCTCTCTCTCTCTCTCTCTCTCTCTCTCTCTCTCTCTCTCTCTCTCTCTCTCTCTCTTTCTCTCTCTCTCTCATTCTGTCTCTCCCTCTACCTTTCTACATGTATCTCTTTCTCTCTCTCCCTCTACCTATCTACATGTATCTCTTTCTCCCTCTCCTTTTACTTAACTATCTCTTTCTTTCTCCCGCTCTATCTATCTCGCTTTTTGCCTCTCTCTCTCTCTCTCTCTCTCTCTCTCTCTCTCTCTCTCTCTCTCTCTCTCTCTCTCTCTCTCTCTCTCTCTCTCTCTCTCTCTCTCTCTCTCTCTCTCTCTGCCTTTCGATTTCTTTACGTTTTCCGTTAAACATCTTTAATTTTCGTTTTACTCTTTTACTCTCTGCTACTGTGAGTGTGCATGTCTCTCTACCTTGATTTCTTTTTCTCTATTTTCGTCTTCTTCTTTTTCTGTCTGACAATCTTTCTCTTTCTTCTCTTCAGATTTAGTTTGGTCTACAAAAGGGTCGGTTTGTTTACCCTTTTATACCTGGCAACTACTCATATCCTGCAAACTGCGCAGGTCTGAAAAACGGAAGGAAGGATAGAAAACGTTAGAAGGAAAAAAAAAAAAAAGGAAAGAATGTGCGCCGTAGAGAAACGACAGAAAAAAGCAAGATGCAGACTGACATGATGGAGAAGGAAAAGGATAAAATTATAGTGTTTGTAGGACAGACAATGCGAGAATGTTTGTTTAAAAATGTTGCCTATAAACCGTAGAATGTCAAATCAAGTAGGCAGGCTCCAGAGCTGCCAAAATTAATGTCTGTGTCAGGAATGCATGACGTGATTAAGATTGTATAGTTATGTAGACACTATTCGTTAAGAAATTACTGGGAAGTTCATAAAACAGCATGAAGCGCAAAATAATTCTAATTTAGCGTATCTCTTTTCGTGCACACGACGCAGTGATGCCGTAATGAAACTTGCGGAAAAAACCTTATCAATGAGACAGGCCCACATTATTTTGTTAAAAATAGCACTTTAGCTTCTCTTTTTGAGGCACACAATCATGATCTATCCCAAGACATAAGAATCTTCAGTCTCCGATCTATCTTTGTCTGTAAAATAATGTTTTTATATTTTATGAACTAGGCAGATTTTATGTCTTATATAAAGTTTTTTCTAATTACTAGGCTTCAATAAAGTAATATCAGTTGGTTGTAGTAGCAGCAGCAGCAGCAGCAGCAGTAGTAGTAGTAGTAGTAGTAGTAGTAGTAGTAGTAGTAGTAGTAGTAGTAGTAGCAGCAGCAGCAGTAGTAGTAGTAGTAGTAGTAGTAGTAGTAGTAGTAGTAGTAGTAGTAGTAGTAGTAGTAGTAGCAGTAGTAGCAGCAGTAGCAGCAGCAGCAGCAGCAGTAGTAATAGTAGTAGTAGTAATTTTTATTCTCACCTGTTTTGATTTTCATCACTATTGTCCTTAAACAACTATCAGTAAAGTAATGAAATTGTTGTTGGGGGGGGGGGGGGGTTAAAAAACGAATGAAATAATTTTGAAGAATAAAAAAATCAAACCCATAAGTTTTGCTTTGTCACAGTCAATAAGCAAGGAAGGGTTGAGATCATTTCCTTACATAAAATGGCATTCGCTGTTTCCTTCTTCTCAGCTTGACTCACGCCAATTTTATTGCTGCACTTATGATATATTACGTTTCGCCTAAAATATTTTGTTTTCATATTATGTAAGATTAT